>VDFB02095226.1:0-49350 GCA_007258455.2 Sequoia sempervirens | reverse complement strand
ATATGTTAAAAATCTCCATGAATGTCCTTTGAGAAGAAGTTCAAATCCTTTGTGTATGGAGTCTAATTTGAGAGTTTTAAGAACTTAAAATTTTGTACAAATCAACGAGTTGATATGAACAAAAAAATTATGTAGTTCAACTTATATTTGTTACAAGAATCTAGAGGTGCATGTCTATTATTGACGGTAGTTATTTGACACAAAGCTAAGATGATGTCAAATGAAGTCATCAATGCTCAATGTTATATGCTTGTTAAAATATAAATGTCAATTTTGGGCCAACTAACACTAGTGCAACTTAAGACTTAGAAATTCAAACATTCGCGGATATTTGGTGCTTATGTTAAAGGTGTTGAGAAAGTTGATATATTAATGTTGAGTTTTCCAATTTTATAACCAAAACCCACATTAAATACTAGATTTAATCAAAGGATGGCACAATATATTTACTTGCCATAGTGATTGACTTTTAAATATGTTAGCATCTCAAAACTACTCTATTGTTCACATATTTTGATTATATAAGCAACATTTATAGAGGTGTTGGACTCAAACACAAAAGGCCCAATAGGATAGAAAGTTTAGTGAAACATAAAAAGGGTCAAATGCATTTGGCCAAAGATAGCAAATCAACAACAAACCAACAACAAATCACAACTTTTTTAAAACATAAAAAATAAAAGAAAGGGAACACCAAACTAATTAGCAATCTTCTCCTAGTCCTCATTGAGGAAATTAAATAGGTCCCAACTATTAAAGTTGGTGCTAGCACCTTTGGAATTCTCATGATTTTTGATTTCATCTTTTAACATTGAACCAAGGGTGGTTGCCGAGTGGTGGATGACCTTCAAAGTAAAGCAGAAAAGATCACCCAACATTTTTTCTAAACCATCAACTTGAGTCATCAGAGCAACAATATCCTCAATAGTTTTCATACATTTAGAACAAGTGTCCATATTAGGTTTCTCTATAGAGGTGGTGAGGTAGTGTCCAGGTCCTCAAAATTAGACAACATAGCATTAAGTTTCGGGAACAGGCTAGGTCCTTCAATATCCACATTTGCATCCTCTTTCGTATCTTCCTTGATGTTGTAGTAATCCTCCTTATCATCTTTCCCAGTCAAACCACTATAAATCTCATCCACGATAAGGTTAGGGATATGATGACTCACTAGTCTGTGAGACCTCCGAACACTAAGGTTAGGACTATTAACTTCCGTAACTAAATCCAACCCCGTTTTGAACTCTTCCTTATTAGTAGCATTAGTGTTGTCTTCCACCTCATCTTCGGAATTTACCTCTTCAACATAAAACTTGATCAGGGATTTTTTCTTTTTCTTGTAGATGGGAATTTTTGTTTCAAAGTTGGCTCTTTTTCCCAAACCTTTACAAGGGTAGTTCTTAAGGTCACAAAGACTGACTGTAAGAATTTTTTGGTTAGAGGTTTAGGGAGTTTGAGAGGGCTTAGGTTGTAGGTTAGGGGGTTTGGACTCATGCATGGGGTTTATTTTTTAGGCAATTTTTTTCTTTTCTCCCTTTAGAGGGAGGTAGTTTGAACTTCTCAAAGGGAGAGTTCAAAGGGTTCCTAGTAGGGAAGCATTCAAGCGGGGGTTCCTCAATTAGATAAGCCATAATAGGCTTTGGGGGTTAGAGGTCTAAATGAAAGTGAAAGGGCTTGAGGATAAGCCCCTAATGGAGTGAGATAGGTGGTTAATTAGGGTTTTGGGTTGCCACATCCAAGGCTTCCTTCACTGATGCTTCCAAAGAAGATAGCAAATAAAAGAGGAAACTAATAGCAACCTTGTTTCTAAATGGTTGAGCAAAGGAAGGTGGTAGAAATAATAGCTCTTAAAATGCCCTTCCAGTGTAATGTATTTCATTAACAGAAAACATACCTTGTCCCAAGGTTGAGGTAGCTTCACCCTTTCATACACTACATGCAACTTGATTAAAATTTCACCCTTTTTAAAGAACAGATTCATACTTTCCATATTTGACACCATGTGCCTTTTAAGCTTTTAACCATTGCAAGATAAACCCATCGCTTGGGAAATAACATCCTTATTCACTTCAAAAGAGATGCCCCCATTTTAACTTGCCTTTTATTTCATGCTCTCGCAAATTGTATTGAAAAGTTTTCATCATACCATTTGAGGCTCTCAGGGAATGAAACCAAACCACCTTCAATACAAATGTGCCAAAGTAGCGGGTCATTTCTAAACTTGTTGCAAGGTTTGGGCTCTATCCTCACTCTATCACCTCCCATAATGCACGTTTTTCCTAGACGGTTGCACTATAGACAATTGTAGGAAATGTCGCCAATTTTGGGAGTCGGGCAGAGTAAACTAGTTGGGTTTCTCAAAATGAGAAAGAGTTTTTATAGAACTGAGCTTTATTATCAACAATAAAGATGATGCTATGAGCGGAAGTCTCTCAAGAAGATATGGGAAGACAGTCGAAATAATAATGCAGTATGTAATTCTGGAAGGCAGGTTCACTGCCATCCTTGGCCATCATTTTACTTTTTTGAACCATTTTAGGCATGGGTTGTTTGTTTCCTTCCCTTTCTTTCTCTTGTCCTCCATGGAGCTCTCTGTGTATGCACACTCAAAAAACAGGAGGGTGTCGGTCCTACATGAGGGCCTTATTTTGTTAAATATGGAGCATGTCAAAACCCTTATTCCAGCCACCTCAATTAAGGGCAAGGAAAAGACTTTGACTGAGGATTCTAACTCTTCTGGCTCGGATACAAGCATGGCTGATGATGAGGAGTGGAATGATGAAGGTGAGGACGAGACTCCCTCCCTTGTGGCTTCCCCTTCTAAGAAGAGAAAGAAGAGTAACCCTAAAGGAAAATAGGCAGCTAAGCAGCTCATTCTGCATGACTCAGAGTCCCAGTCGGATGGTAATGACGCGGAGGTGGGCTCTAGGGATTCTAGGTCCAAGGACGAAGCTATCAATTGTGGTCAGGTTAATACCGAGGTTGGAGGTAAGGATGAGGGATTTTAGGAGATTGTGGTGGCCAAGGAAAATCCTAGAAGGGTTTCTAAATGCATTGCCAAGATGAAGAACCAGGCCTCAAAAGAGTTGGTTAAGGATTCCATGGAGCCTTGCAAAGAGAAGACTCTAGAGGAGAAAGCAGTGGAAATTGATGATTCCTTGGTTCGAAACTCTCCAAATGTGGAACCTATGGATGAGAAAATGGTGTAGGGGGAGAAGGATGTTGAGTAGAAGCAAGTGAAGCCTGAGCCTCTTAAGGTTAATCCCCTATCAAAGGACTTCTCCTACCTTTATGATGACACCACCTCTATGAAATTTGAGCTTCTTGACATGGCGAGGGTGGGGATCACTGGCACTTTCAAATTGGCTAAATGGACTTTATAGGAATTCAACAGAGTCAACATAAAAATAAGGGGATTGATGGAGAATATGCAAAATATTTCGAAAGGCACAGCCTCAAATATTTTGATTGACAGAATTGTTGATCTTGAATGTTCGTTCACTAATTTCAAATCCCTTTGTGAGTAGCGCTTAGCTGATTTAGAAGCCAAAGTAATGGACACCAATGCAGATATCAAGAAACTTCTCCATGCCTGTCACATTTCCATGAAAAATAGTGCAGATTCTTTGGAGGTCCTATTTCGTAAAATCAGTGAGCTTAGAGAGGATCCGTTATATTTTTCTGAGTTGATGGAAAAGGAGTAAGTGGCTAAAGGTAAAGGGAAAAAGGTACAAAGGATGATGGAAAAGGCCCTGCTTTGAGAGGGTTGGGTGACTGGAGAAAGTCCTTTGAGGACAAGAAAAAAAAATTGCTAGACATGATTGGGCTCTATAGGAACCAGGAACTTGAGGTGGCCAACTTCTTAAGAAGTATGAAGTAGTGTCCTGCTATCTATTTTTTGGTCAGTTTCTCTGTCGTTGGGTTTCAATTTCTTTCTTGTTATTTTTTCGCTTTTTTGTTGTTAGCTACTGTTGTTAGTATAGTGATTTATCTTTGGAGAAACTTTTCCTTTTGTCAGTTGTTTTGGTCTTTGGGCTGCTGTTGTTTCTTTAGCTTAGTATCTTCTAAGTAGCATTTTGTACCTAAAGTTGTAAAGGGTTTCAGGTCCCTTCAAAACCTATTTTTCCCATATAATCTAAACAATAAAGATGATTGAATGATCATTAATCAATGAAACGTGATTGGAATAAGGAGTATCATCAAGCGAAGGTAAATCATCAACTTTTTTGCAATCCATGCCCTTTTTAAATCATCCTTATACGGGTTAGTAAAATCACCCATGTCATCAATCTTTTTCCAGAGATCGAAGATACTAGATTTAAAGCACACCTTAGATATATAATTAAGCTTCTTGATAATAAATAGGTTCCGATTCATGAGAAAGCCATTCCTCGTACTTTAAATCCTATTCAATGATGACAAGGCGTGTGAAAAATATCTTAGTTATTACCACCTCATCATTCCATGTCCATAAGGTCACCAACATTACACACTGATTATGAGCTATCATGGGCAACCTTAAGATCAAAATTAAACCCTTCCTTTTTATCCAACCCAACTTCCTTCACACCAAACCAAATCTTTTTCCCATTAGCCTCAAAGACTAAATGAAAGGGCTTTTAACCAATTGTTAAAACATAATATATATAAATATATATTCAAAAACTTTAATGTTACTATAGGTCCTCATTATTAGGAATATTATTATTATGTTGCTCTTCCAAAAAAAGTCTTCTAATATTCTTTGAGAGACTCAAATTGTTTCTCCAATAACTTAGGAAATTTAGATTTATTCCCAAATTAGACATAGCATCAACCGCGTTATTACCTTCTATGTAGATATGGGATAGTTAATAAGCATCAAAACCTAACGTAACTTTTTGAATATCATTGATAATGTCCCTGATAGTCCAACCCACCTTCACCTTCCCCTTTATAACATCTATGACAAGTTCGAAGTCACCTTCAATCTGCAACATTTTTATCCCGAATGAGAGGGCGATTCTGACCCCTTAGCATAGCCATTGCTTCAGCTATGTTACAAGATTTCTCCTCCAATCCCCCAGAGAACCCAACAATAACCTCTCCACCGAGATTCCTGAGAATTGCACCACCACTAGCCAAACTTGGATTTCCATTACCAGCTCCATCAAAATTGAGCTTTCCCCAATCCAGAGGAGGAGGTTTGCATTTAGTATTATGGTGAGCTAAAACTTTAGAGTTGTCAAATCTAGCAATCTCCAAATGTAGCCCCCATATGTTACCAACACTAGATTCCATAGATAAAGGAAGGAAACTCAAAATTTTCTAGTTGCAAAGAGAAACATTTTTCATTAACAACCTAGGGAAAGACCCAAAAACCTCCCTAGCATTTTTTTCAGAGTTCCAAAATATTTTGTTATTCCTTTCTTTCCAAATACTCCAACAAATATTGGGTGGAATTTGTCTCCATAACTCCCTAATTAAGGGGTGAGCATTAGACAAGTTCAATTCTCAATTAAACCCTTTAGATTTTCATTCATGGTCTAACTAAAGCCCAAATTATGTAAAGCATGACCCCAAATTTCCTCAGAGAAAGGAGAGTGAAGAAGCAGGTGAGGCATAGTTTCCTCCCCCCTTTTGCATAAAATACACATATTAGGTATTTGGAAACCTCTTCTTCTTAAATTGCCCCGAGTAAGAATTTTGTTACGCATAGCAATCCACCAAAATAAATTAATCTTCGGTGTGAGATGAAAGTTCTAGATGTTATTCCATAATCTATTGCAGTGGTCGTTGGTTAACAATAGATTGTAAGCAAACGTAATAGGGAACTTCCCTCTTCTATCCTTTGCCCATTAAAATCCAGCCCCTTTCTAAAATAAAGGGATTTTTATTATTTTCAAAGTCTTTTGAAGGGTATTAGCTTTTTGGATCAACCCCTGATTACTATAACAAAAAATTTCAATTTTCCTCCACTGTTGAGTCCCAACATTTCCAAAGAAATAGTCAACTCTCCTTCTAGACTAATAGACGGACCCTGCAAGTCTTTGAACTCTAGCTAGTTTAAAGGTTGGTCTAACACCCAAGGATCCTCCCAAAAGCTAATCCTGTAACCATTTCTTAATTTCCACCTTAGGCCCAACTAGATCAATTTCCTTAATTTGAGAATATTGTCCCAAATTATAGAACCTTGATGATGCTCAAAATTAGAGAGATTTTTGATAAACTGAGTGTTGTTTAAGTACTTGGCTTTCATTATTTCATACCAGTCCTTATCATTCAAAAGGAGATCCCAACCAACCTTAGTCACAAGGGCTTTATTGGTGAGTTGAATCTTTCTAATTCCTAGGCTCCCCCAAGCCTTAGGAAGACAAATAGTGTCCCAACTTATGAGGGCCATTTTTTTCTTGTTTTCTGTACCAGACCATAGGAAATATATTTGGATTTTCTCAAATTTATTAGCAATATACTTAGAGATATTAAACAAAGAAAGGAAGTAAACAAGAATACCTTGCAAAGCAACATTGAGGAGTTGAAGTATGTCAGCACGACTTAAAAGATTAACCCTTCCAACCTACCAGTTTCTTTTTAATTCTCTCCAACACTATATTCCAAAATGAGGGAGTAACTTCTTTGACAGTTAAAGGGAGCCCAAGATAAACAACGGGAAGAGTAGCACTAGCACAACCCAAAATAGTTGTAACTTTTCTTTGTAGCTTCAAACTTGTATTAAAGAAGTAAACCTTACATTTTTCAGAGTTGATGCATTGGCCAGAAACACCAGCATAATTGTTTAGACAAAACTTCCACTTCCTAGCTTCCACAACTGAGGCATTTTCAAACAAGTTAGTGTCATCCACAAACTGTCAGATAGTTGAAGGGTTAAGGGAGGTGGTAGCTTTAATTCCCTTGAGAGCACCATCATCAAGTAGTTTTGGAATATTTCTTCCCATAACTTCAACAACCATTATGAAGAGATATGGGATAGAGGGTCTCCCTATCTAATCCCTCTTTCATACTGAAGAAACCTCTAGACACTCCATTGACAAGTACCAAATACTTAACCATTATCACACATTCCTTAATAAGGTTGAGAATCATTTCATTGAAGCCAAAAAAAAAACTTGGAATAAGAATTTATCATAAGCTTTAGAGATGTCCAGTTGCATAAGTGTTACTCCTATCCATAGAGTGCAACATTTCATAACTGGAAACAACAACATTTAGGATTTGGTGACCAAGCACAAAACCTTTTTGACAATTATTGATCATTTTTCTCAAAAGAGGTTTTAGCATATTCACAAGAACTTTGGAAAAGATTTTATAAATAGTATTACAAAGGTTGATAGGCTTGAAGTCAACTATGTTTGAAGGATCAAGATTTTTAGGGATAAGAGCAATGAAAGTATTATTTAGTTGTTTCAACATTTTCTTATATTTTAAAAAGTCTTTAGCTATCAATAAAACATCCCCCCCCACCAAACAATATCCCAAAAATCTTGAAAAGAAATCAGGAGGAACCCATCAGGGCTAGGAGCCTTAAATGCCTCCATAGAGAAAGTAGCGGCCCTAACTTCCTCCATAGACACTGACCTTAAAAGAATCATTTTCTTCCTTGGATAAGGTTGCAAGGATGTCGTCCAACAATTGTTCTTCTAACACAACAAAATGGTTAGTATTTGGTTCCATCGTAGAAGATTGAAAGTACTCAGAAGCTATCTTCCCAATCTATTCATCAGAAGTACCCTCACACCCATTTTCATCAAGTCTAGAGATGGAATTCTTCTTCCTATACTTTGAAGCAAATAAATGGAAAAAAGTGTTCTTATCCCCCTCTTTCAACCACTAAATTCTGGATTTATGTTTCCAAAAGATTTCCCTTTTTTTAAAAATTTTAGCCTAGTCAAGACGTAAAGCTTTCTCAACCTAACAATTCTCCTCATGAATATCACCACTAGCCATTTCTAACTAAATATCCTTAAAGTTTAAAGCTAGATTTTCTTATGAACTAACACATCACCAAAGACCAACCTATCCTATCCTTTCACTTTATTTTTAATATTCTTAAGTTTTTGATTCACCCTATACATAACAAAACCTTGAATAGGGATACACCACCAGTTAAGGATACAATCCTTGAAGTTAAGATGTGAAGCCCACAAGATCCCATAACTGAAGGGGAAAGGGCCAATAGGAGTGCAATCTTTCCAATCTAGTAGAAGAGGGTTATGGTTTGACACAGTTCTAGATAAAGCAAAAATATTTAAATTGTTGATAACGTCCCAATTATGAGAGACTAGGAAACGGTCCAATTTCACTTGGATAAGGTGCACCAGTTCTCCTGTTAGTCCAAGTGAAAAGCTGATCTTCAAGATCTATGTCCATGAGCCTAGTTGAACTCAACAGATCAGCCAAATCTATCATGTTTATTTAATCAATTAAGCCCCCAAATTTTTCATATGGAAAAAGGGGGGAATTGAAGACCTCAACAACCATCCATCAAGCACCCTTATTACCCAAGCCCTGAGTAGCAAGATCAATCCAGAGAGCTTTTTTGGCATTTCACACATTATGGGCATATATATTTATATTCCATGATAAACCAATTAAAGAGAACTCCCAAACAATTTCTAGATTGATGAATTAAAGTACCAACAAACTTTGCCAGGTTCCACATAGAAACCAAACCTCTTGAGGCCCTTGCAACCTCACATATAAAGAATTCAGTAGAGGGCGATAAATTCTTTGCAATAACTTAGAAATTGATTTTATTCATTTTGACTTCTTGAAATAAAAGGATATCAATTTTTTTCTCCTAGAGACAAATTTTTAGAGAGAATTGCTTTTGAAGGCTATTAAGCCCTGTGGTATTCCAAGAAAGACTCTTCATTTACAATTCTTTTTGGAGGATGTCTCCAATGTTCTTTACCTACCAATCACAATTTCCTTTGTTGCTTCTCTTTGTCTTGTTTGTCGTTGGGAAGGCCTCCTAATCTTAGCCTACACACCAACATTTGCTTCTTTTTTTTTACCTTTCATTTTGGGGGTTGACCATCCATCCAACTCAAAGGAATATTCAACCAAATGCTCTTGAGTTTTTGGTTATGCTTCAAGGGGACTTTGCAATCAACGATTTAAGTGTCCCAATTTTGAGCAATTTCAACAAAATATTGTAGCATTTTCATAACAAATTTTGTTGTAACCTCTTCCCAAATTTGGAATCCAGAATGATTAAGTTCAAAAGAGTCTTATGAATATCAATATTCACACAAAAACGAGCAAAAACTAACTTTGGACTTGTTTCTTGTTATGTTGTTCACTATAATAAAGTGGTTAATAGAATTGTCAATCCATTGAAACACTTCATCCCAAAATTTGAGAGGGAGACCAAACAACCTGACCCAAATAGGAGTTGTTTTGTTCAGATCTGCAATAGGGTCAAACCCTAGCTTCCATCTACATAGAGATAAGTTGTGTTTGCCATATATCCAAGGTCCCATAGAAAGAACCAACATAATATCATCCTTGGACATGAATCTAAAGAGAAACAGACTCCCCGCCCTAACACTCACTTCCACAGTTTCCTTTAGACGCCATTTAGCCACAATCCAACATCGAACCATATCAATAGTGGGGCAAAAGGAGAATAATTTACCAAAGGCATTCTCCATTGAGGAGATGATTCTTTCGACCATGGAGTTTGAAAGTTTTTTTTTTGTTCCATTTTCTAACTCGTAGAACTCGAGTAAAGCAATTTAACACACATTGTCACCTCGGGAGCCCCTAAGGAAAACACTTGGCCTTGGAGAATGGAAGAACATGGTTCACTTGGCAATCACCATCCAAAAAAGTGTCAATAGAAAGAGGGCCCCTCGATATTGAGATACCATAAACAATAGAGACCACCTCCACATGTAAAACTGATACAAGTGAGGGGCAAGGAGGGGGGTGGGTGGACCCCATGACTACCGAGCACCATGCACAAGGTTCGTTCAAACAGGGCTGAGCGGGAAAGATAGTATTGTTCACATGTTATGTTGTTAGTAGTGTCAACAATTTTGAGGTGAATTTTTATTTTTTATTTTTAAGAAGTGATTGTAAAATTTCACAATTTTGAAAAACAAGGTAAAAATTGAGAAATTTGTTAGATTCTATTAAAACAAACACAAGAATCCATAATTTTAAATTTACGTTTGTAAATTTACTAAATACCCCTTTTCCAAAACTTTCTTGAATTTTACGAATTTCTATATCTACTACAAATAGTAATGGCATTCGTCTGTCCACAAGAATTGGGCTTTTGATCAAAGTAATCCTAGAAGATGCTCTACTTGATTTATGAATATTTATCATTGCATGGTTAAATGCTATTTTTCACTTGACTCTACCACAGATCTTAGTTGAAAAATTGGATGGTAATTTACAAATCAGAATGACTAACCGAATTCAGAAGTAACCCAACAAAAAGAGATTACAACTACAGATGCACATTGACAAATTGTTACAATTTATCATTACGTGTTTAAATGTTGTTTTTCACTTGACTCTACCACAGATCTTAGTTGAAAATTTGGATAGTAATTTACAAATCAGAATCACTAACCAAATTCAAAAGTACGTGCTTTTTTGTCCATGGCCACAAATAATTGTTTTCATTGTAACCCAACCAAAAGACATTAAAACTACAGATGCACATTGACAAATTGTTACAATTTCCTTTCTGGTTTGATTAAATTAGACTCTTAGATCTCAGGCCTTGACTGAAGAATTAATCAAAGCTATCATCTTTTACAAGAGCACCTCTCCCTTTCTACCAAACAATTTATTCAGCTGTCACATATACTGACATAGAATAATCTCTTCTAGAAAAATGTTTAAACATCCCTACTTTCTCAAACACAATTGACAGGGAAATATTGCAGAAACTAAAACGTGCCAGGTTGATGATTCACATGCAAACTGTTTCGAGTGTGCTCTCATTTCAAGGGGAAAAAAGTACCCAGCAATTTACTTCTAGATTGCAAAGATCAGTGAGGGGCAAGTAAATGATAAAGGAATGTATCGTGTTCGTTAGACCAGAGTGCATCAAAGAATAAGTAGATCAATTTCGTGAAAATAAAATTTTAAGAGATCTCAGTAGAAATATTCATGGGCATATAAATAAGAACACAATTTGAAGCCTTGTTACGATCTCGATTGATTGTTTTTTAGAGCATTCTTGCAAACGGATTGGCACATACCATTTTATGTGTATCAGTCACAGAAACGTCCCAAATTGCAGTTGGCATAATACCAAAAGAAACTTTATAAATTATTAAATAAATAAATTAAATATTGGAGGTAACAACATTTCATTAACAGTGGTTTCTTTGTTATCTATTTTCTTTCAGTGATCTTTCTTTCAAAAAATATAGGCATGCTGTAGCCTTATTATAAATTTTTGGTCAACTGACCATAACATATGAGAGGGAGGGAGAGAGATTCTTTTCAAATATGAAAGGACACTTTTGATGCCCACAAATGACTAGAAGCCGATCAATGGGACATTGTATAACTTAATACTAGATACACCATGGGCAGGGATTAGTGTCTCCCAACATGCCCTATAACGTTCAGTTGAATGAAATTGTCATCTTTTCTTTATAAATATTTTTTACTTCTGAACTTTCTTCAAAGTTTTGAGGGAACATAATTTGTAGAGGAAGCTCGTTGATCAATGGGTAGTCGTAAATCTTCAAAGCCTTCTATTGGGGAGAAATAATGATCAATCATATCTTGAGTCACATGCTCTAATTTGTCAGGATTCCACTGCACATTGAAAAGAGAGTTCATAACATTCTGCAAGAAACTAATGGTGGTTGAACAACAAATTTTGTCTCTTGTGGGAATGATACAGCCAAACCATTCTTTCAAAAAAATAAAAACCTGCTCATGGACTAAATCTTTTGGACAATTTCTTCTGTCAGATGAAGTCTTAAACCATCTTATATGAACACCAAATACCTAATAATTCGTGTTTTTGTCCAACCACTTGTAGGCTTAAAAACATAGAACTTTATGAGCAAGAGCTGATATGTTGACCCTTGTACCACATGTACCTTTATTGTTTTATATTGTAATATATCATACAAACATTTGAAAAAAAGAACAAGAAAATAAAAACTGTCTACATATTTGAATTTTGAGTTCACCTTTGGATTTCTGTCTTTGTCCACCAATATTGCTCTGCATCCCTGTATAGGCCATGGACCTCATTAGAGTGCTAAAAAATCAAATGTAAAGTTAACAACAATCATCAGGTTTACAAATATTTATGCTATCACCTCATAGAAATCATTGGAAATTTTCCGAAGAACACAATGGCAACTCAGTCTATATTCTCTAATCAGACACTCGTGTAGATGTTGCTTCCTGCCTTCTCTTATCTGAAGCCAGATAGACCATAATTAGAATTCATCTAAAAGAATTTAATATTGATGAGCAAAATCAACAGATCCAAAGTCATTGGTAAATTAAATTCCGGTAGAAATTTGTTCTTGATCCAACGTGTCAAGAACATTTAGTACTGTTTTCAGAAACAAGTATATCTTCATGCAACAAGATATGATTCACCATGTCTGGTGGAACATTCCCCAAAATTTATCAGTATGTTTTATTCTGGGGGAAACCCTGATAAACAAGTATCCATAAGATGATCCTTCAACGTCCTGGACATAAATTTAAAATGATAAGCCGTACTAAACTAATCATAAATGGTATGTGTATGCTTTGAAAATGCATAAGAGGACTCTGGACATCCAGAGGGGTTCAGGATCACTTAATCCCCTAGGTAAAAACTTTTTAAATGTTATCAGTAACAGAAAAAGAATTTCTCCAAACAAGAAGATAGTTGACATATTATCCACGCTGAGCTCCACAAAGAAACCATCCATAGAGATCTGATTGGTGCATGAGTCAGTTCAAGCTTTGTTATAGTGGACAGCACATAATGCATTATAAGACATTTTTACACTAAGTATATCTGAGGTGACATTGATCAAATTTCCCATTTCCACACCTAAAATGCACATATTCTTGTAAAAAACCAATAGGACATAGAGATAAGCTTCAAAAAGGAAATGGTAGGAGGTTATCATCCCACTATATTGCTCAATGTTTCCTGCAAAATTCTAGCAAAAGTGTTGTCAAGGAGGATTAGGATGCTTGTTTCCAGGAATGTCAGAAAGCAGCAAACTGGTTTTAGAGGAAGATATATCCGTAATAACTGGCTTGAGAAATTTTGAGTGGGCACAAGAGTTGAGCAAAAGATATTTCTTTTGAAATTTTATATAGCCTCTAACAGGATTGATGGGACTTTATTCTGAACAAGTTTGATTGGCTCCATTTTCCACTAGTAATTGGAGATTTTTTGTAAGCCTTTACAAGAGTTAGAGTGAGAGGAGCCCTTACAGATTGAATTCACTCACAGAGATCCATTCAACAATGTTGTGCTCTAACCATCATATCAGATGTGCTCTAGTCAAGTGCAAGGGAAAACTAGATGCATCTCCTTAACAGAAGGTGATCAATTATTTGATGTTCATTTTGCTGATATTCTGCTTTGATACTTGAGTTGATTCAACATTTTTCCTAGACATGTTTTAAGAAGATATGGTGTCTTTCAAATAAGAAAATGGAGGTTTTCCTAATTGCACAGGTTGAAGCCAAAGTTAAGAATACCAAGGGAAGTGTTCTGCTAATTGGGTATTCCTTTCAATACGCATTTGTCTGTTGGTAATTAATGAAAAAAAGATTATGGCTAGATTTGGAAAATTATTCAAGTTCAGAATAACCATGATTTCCCTCGTGCTAGTAAGGATATGATTTTAGGCTAAGTCACCAGGTTCGAATTCGAATTCGAGTTCGGCAACATTGAAATTCGGATGAAGTTCGGCAAAGAAAAAATTCAAAAAATAAAAAAATTCAGATTAAATTTGCCTCATGTAATTTAATTTAATTTTTTATAAATATAAGTAATATATCCACAAAATTGTCTAAATAGTTTAACATTGATAAATAGATTTGAAACCATTACAAAAAGATGACACATTTATAAAATATAAACCATAAGAAACATGTGAAATCACGATTGCGAAGATGTTGGTTGAGATGCAAAATCATCATCATCTGCATCTTACTCAATTCATCAACTGCAAAGTCAGGCTCATTATTAAATTATAGAACAAAATAAAAGCACTGAACCTAATTTTTCATAAAATAAAAGCAAAATATATTAATTGTTTTTTTAACTTAAAATACAAAATAAAAAATATTATCCATTAAAATAAAACAATCATTAAATTTTATTTTAAAAAACATTAAAACAAATATATATATTTTATTTTTAACTATTTAAAAAGTATAAAATAAAATATTTTAACTTTAAAAACAAAATAAAAGACTACATTTTATTTTTAAAAGCATAAAATAAAGAGATTAATTTTTTATTTTAATTTTGACTTTTAAAAGCATAAAATAAAAAACAAAATTAAAAACACTGAAATTTATTCTAATATAAAACTAATATTACATAATATTTTATATGATTTTTAATTATAAAATAACATTTAAATTCAGTACTGTTATTAATTATATAATTATATTACATTATATTAAATTTACATTTTAATTTTTAAAAACAAAATACATTTACTAATATATTAAATAAAATAAAATATAAAACATAACCTAACCAAAACTTTAAAATAATATAAAGTAAAATAACATAGGAAAAAATAACGCAGAAATAATAATCTAAAATCAAACCTAAATCTTTCAAAACAAAAATGAATGGCGGCTGAAGAAAACAAATAAACGGCACCTATAAGGAAGTTGCAGATTCGAAGGAGCAAAGGATTTGTGCAGGGCAGAAAGTTAGAAACTGGCAACTGGCAAATCACGGCACCTCCCGCAAACTCCTTGGACTGAGCTCAAAAACATCTTTGGTGGTCGCCTTCGTTTGTGCTTTCAGACACAGAATTAACCCGCATTTTAAAAAAAACAGTCAAAAAACCTAAAACGATTTTCAGAAAACCTAAAAACGTTTTTTTAAAACATATTTTAATGAAAAAAAATGCCGCGTTTTCCGTACAGGCGAATGAGGCGAACATCAACGAATTTAATGGAAAATAATGAAATTCGCCTAAATTCGAACCTCATGCTTGAAGTTCAGCGAATACGGTGACTTAGATTTTAGGTATAATCCTAGCATAAAGAGATACCTATTACTCTTCTTGCCTTTTCCCCATAGTTAAATTGTTTGGGAGGTCAAAAAATCAGATATCTGGAATTTTCAAAATAATTTGGTAGAGTAATGTAAGAATTGAGAAGTCTAGACCAAATTGGACAAATCCAGGCAGTCCAAAAAATCCAGATCTGGATGGATTTGAACTAGGTCTAGCTGGAAGGATGTTATGTTTTTCCCTCTAATATGCCATAAAAGAATTTTTGAGAAACATTCTGTAATATGCACCACCTTCTACCTCCTATTTTCTTCTATCTTCTCTCTTGTCTTATACTTCTCTTTGTACCCCTTATCTATTAGTTCTCCTTTACTTTTATCCCATTGCACCCCATATCTCATGATTCTTCTTTACTTTTATCCCACATATTCCCTCCTGTAAATAAGTGTTGGGTATTCACGGAAGGAAGCCTAGGATTCAAGTACTATGGTGATAGGAGGTTGCTCCCTTGAAATGGTAAATATCCATTAAGACTCTAATCTGATCTGCACATTCCATTGATCAAGACGGTTTTAAGTTTCCCTACAAGGGGTATTGAAAAATCATCCTGGGCAAGTAAAATTTGAGGTTTTTTAACTCTTCCTTCTTTTGGTTCTTTACCCAGTTCAATAGCTGACATGAATAGTTGATTTGGGACCTGCCAACAGTAATAGCTTTATTCTTCTTTCTAACTGCCAACAATTAAGGGGGCGGTAACTCTCTTGCCTGGTCACAAGATAACACCAACATGTCGAGGGCATGGATTACAAAGAAGGTATCAGAGGTCCTATCAGATATGACGACTGAGAAACATGGAATCTAATCCAAAAGAACACCAGAATCTACTCATGTAAGAATGCAAGCAGGTATTTAATAATATGGGAATTGATGGATCTGATGTCAAAACTTGGTTTAGTTAGCTGAACCAATACTTTCCTCTCCCCCAAATTCCACAAGGAAATTGATTCTTCATGCAGCTTTGCATCTTGACATGGAGCCCTCTCAATGATACATGTGGTGGCAGAAGAATTGACCCTTTGATAAAACCTACACATGGATTGAATTCATTCACGAGATCAAAACTCACTATGATAATGTCTAGGATGACTATTTCAACCATCTATCCAAGTTGTCTCATACAAGATCCATAAAGAACTACACCTTGGAATATTAGAGATTGTGCACACAAGTTGATGACCTTGATGATGACAAACTGCTCAAGCAGTACATAGTAGATTTGAATAAGGACATTAGGCATGATGTAATGGATCCTTCCTCCCCAAATGATACTAGAGGTCAATTCCCTGGCATGTTAGTATAAGGCGAAGCAACCAATTGTAGGTTTGAATAAGGACATTAGGCATGATGCAATGGATCCTTCCTCCTCAAGTGATAGTGGAGGCCATTTCCCTGGCATGTTAGTGTAAGGCCAAGCAACCACCTGTGTTTCTTCTTTCACTGTTAGAATTTCCAAAATGAATTCAATTAACATTGAGCCAAGGGTGCATTACAAAAATAAGAAGTGGTTTAAGTGGCATCGATGTGATGCACATATATCGTTTAACATAGAAGATATGCCAAATGAAGCAAATGAAGACTTAAGGAAGTTTTAGATGAAAAAGGTCTAGATTTAGTTGCCACTTTTGTGAAGATTATATGTGGATCCAAATAGAAATGTGTAATGTCCCTTCCTTAGACAGCTCAGTCTATAGTGGAAGTTGGCCTACTATTAAGGTTCCCATAGGTCAACAAAATGGATAGGGGACCCAACCGAGGGCTGTGGAGTTTAGCTGGGAGCCTTATGAGCCTTTCAGTTTGGAGTTCAGTTGATGAATCCAGGGATAAAGTGAAAATATTAAGGTTTGCTTTAATGGAATAGTAAAAGGTGAATAGTAAAAAGTGTCCCCATCCTAGCAACTCAAGTTGTTTTAAAAAAGTGGCCATTTTCTTTGGACGAGGAAAGACCCTCAAGTTGGATTATTTTATTGGCTTTTATTAAAAAAGCTCATGGGAGGTTATAAAGCAATATGTGGGCTCATTCTTGGGCATTCTATTCTCATTTTTACAAAAGCAATTGCAGGGTTGAGCTCTTGGAAGAGGGTTTCAGCAGCATACAAGTCTTCTGAGGACGAAATCCCTTGGAGGATAGTGGATTGGACGAAAATCCAGTTCATAGAACAGAGAAATCTACTCTGGGTTTCCATTTAGGGAGTTATCAGAAAATAATTGCAGATTTTGATAGTTTATGGCAGCTAAGGCACATGGGTATTTGATTTTATTGCATATTCATCCACGGCAACAATTTATCTTCGATTTGGTACCTTATTCGTGGAGTTTTGATCAAGGTTGCTTGCTAGGTATTTTGGGAGGCACCTAGGGTTTGGTAAAAGGTTGATGTTCTTGATTTTTATCATTATTTCCAGCCTACTGGTGATCCTCTACAACACTTATTTTGTCATCATACTCAGCCATACCGTTTGAAGTTGTAACAGCGAAGTGATTCATGATTTGACTTCAATAATCAAGCTACAATTGGAGCTATACATCCGGGTATGTATTTATCATTTTGGGTAGTCAAATATTGCATTATATAAGGGTTTTAGACTGTTGTTACAGTCTGATATAATGTATATCAAACCTCTGAAACTTGTAATCAGATATGATATAGTTAAAAAAAAGGGGTTCTATTGAGTTGCAATTGTTGTCTTTCACTTATGCAATAGTTCTCTTCATTTCTATGCTTTCCCCTATGATTTGCAATGAAAAAACAAGCAATGAAACTCAAACAAACAATCAGAAAAACCAAATCAGACCATGCAAGACAACTGCTTGACATTATGGCAAGAGGGCAAAACTGCAAAATTCAGGGTAGAATTGGTAAGGGATCTTTCAACGGTATCAAAGCTTGGCTCTTGCTAGCCTGTTGGGTGCATTCAAAGTTGTGTGTACTTCCATTTGGTTTAGTTTTTAGTTGGGCAGCGTGAGGAGTCATCATGGAGAAGTTGGTTAAGGATACATAGGTGTGGGAAGAGTTAGAACAGTCACAACATAAGATCAAACGTCAATTGCAGTGATTGAATGATACAATTTCAAAGAAATTTGGGCGCTCTAGTGGATCATGTCCATCTATTAGAAAAGAGTCCTCATGTTTCACCAACAAATAAAGAAATTATGGCCAACTATGACAAGTATCGCTCTCTTCCTCAAAAGATACAAGACATGCTTCCTTTCACACAATTCTTCGGTATACTGGATGAGGATGAAGATGACTTGATGTTTTCAAGTCCATATCAACAGCGAAAAAGGAAAGAAATATCAAAAAATAGGAGTGAAACCATTGGGAAAAGTGAAGAGCTTAATGTGCAAGAAAAAGGAACGGTAGAAGAATCACTTGTTTGTAGTTTGCAGCCTACAAGTGATCACAATGAATGTGAAAATCAATCATCAGGTGGGAGTCCTAAAGAAGAAATAATTTTGGATCAAGTGGAGATTCATATCACACCATTGAGTCAACATGTTGATCACAAAGTGGAAGAGGTTACAATCATGGATCAGCCCATTGGAGATGTTGAAAACATGACACCAGGGTATGACACCTATTCTGATTTTTGCAACAGCAATTCTAATCATGAGGTAGCATCCATTTCACATGAAGGTAATGACGTTGTTGAGTCTTCCTATGATGGTACTCAAGTTGAGAGTGTTACACATGAGATATATATTGTGGATTCAAGCCACAAAGGTCCTGATTTTGTTCACCATACTGTGAAAGATGTTAAAAGGACACAAGGGTTGTGTGATGGGTGGTCACTAAGAGCCAAAAAGCCAAGATGTTTGCTGCCCAAGCAAGACAACACTTGCAAAAGGTCAAGGAAAGATGCAATCAGCTTGATAACACAAGAAGACAAAGAGAGTCATACATTAGGTCCTCATTTCTTCCAAGTGAAGAATGTGTAGATGATGAGCACACAAGGGAAAAGCTTCGTGAGGTAAGCCCACAAGAAGAGCATGTTGAGTTGTGTGAAGAAGAAAGGAGGAATGATTTAGGATATTCAGTTTGGTCTAATTTGCATCCTGGAGTTTATGATTGTCCTCTTTTAGAGAGCTCCTTGAAGGCTCAAAATAATGATGATAATAGTTACACACTTGATGGACCAGCCACAAGTGATAAATCCATTTGTGTGGAATGGAACATATTTCATTTCAATTTGGCTAGTCATGCATCACCTACAATGAAAGAACAATTGTTAAAATCATATTAAGCATTTGGTCTTAAAGAGTTGATTATGGAGACTAAGAGGCTGTCTTCTAAGAAGATCTTGCATTTTGATAATGTTTGGTTTGTTTTGCATACTACATCTTGGGTTTGGTTAGTAATGGAAAATATATCAGCTTATGGTGATGATACTTTGACTGAATAGGTTGAAGACAAAGCTTCAAGACATGAAATGCTATGAATTGGGGTTGCAAAGTGTATGCAAGTGCACTCTAACCTTGAAGATTACAAAAGCATGGAACATGCTAGTGATATGGACAGCAATTGTATGGATTATTTGGGTGATCTTAATGCTTCTTCTAGAATGATAATTGATTCTACTTCCCCTACACATGATGAAAAATTAGTCTATGGCAGCCAAGGACAGTTGGAACAAAAGCCTTTGGTTTTGGAAGTCTTGCATGATCAATTGGTGGTGAAGGATGATAAAATTGTTCAAGCATTGTCAAGAATGGATAGCACCCACAAACACATAGAAGGCTTCATTTGGACAGCCCAAAGAGAGGAAAGACAAAAAGGAATGGGACATGGTATTTCTCATCATATTCGCACTCTTTCAAGGAGGCTTTGGAGTTGATGAAAGAGGATCACTTGCAGTTGCTTAGAGGCAAGGACATGGCAATCAAATTGGTAAAGGATAAGGACAAAGAGATAGTTGAACTTTGTCTTTTTTTGTGTATGTCTAATTCATTGCATAATTCAGAAAATCAGTCACTTATAACAGCTACTTCTATAAAGAAAAATGCTAATGCAAGAAGTGTAGAAATTGAACAAATTGATGAATATTCAACTTGTGTTGAGGATCATGAAATTACTTCTATGGAGCTAGACAAAGGTTCTAATTTTCAGTATGGAGACAACCACTATCTATTCCCACTTCAGAATGAAATGACAAGTTTAGAATGCAAGCAATCTGATTTTGAATATCATAGCATCCAAGATGAAGATTCCTTTGAGCCATTTCCATCTCTAATCGCTTGGGAAAAGCATGACATGAATCAAGACTCGATGTTCTTTGATGACTACAATGCATGCATAGAAGAGGATCCCAAAGGTCTAATTTGGGATAGTGATATTCGTCTTCCTCATTCTTATGAGATTGCTACCCTTACACATGGAAAAACTTGTGAAGAAGAGTCAATAAGTGTTGGTACACAAGATGCATTCATTGGTCATGGTAATTTATATGATGCATCTTATTATAAGACTGATTTCAGACACTTTGGAGCAGCTGATATAGAGCAGTCCCAAAAGCTGAATGAAGGATGGTTAGAAAAGGCAAAGCGAGCTAAGATGTTGGCTCAACAAGCTAAACTTCATCTTCAACAAATTCATGACATTCACCACTCCATAGATGATGATGAGCAAAGGTTGGTCAATTCAGAAAATTCAGTTGTTGTTGATAATTTTCATGATTATGATGAAGATTCTTTTGATGACACTCATAGTGGATCGGCCACTCAAGGGTTGTCTTTGATGGTTGTTGATGGATCCATAGCTCCTTTTTGGTTATGTCACCAATATCTTATGATATGTCAGCGATATATTTGTTGGTAGTTGACTTCATTTTATTTGGTACTTCACGGATTAGTGGCTGTCCTACTTGGGTTTCCATAGCACTCCCAGATTTAGCATGGTCTACATCAGCTTTGGACTCGCTTGGGAGTGTGTGGCATGAAGTTTATTAGAGGGACATAAGGTATGAGATGGGTAATTTTGATTTGCTTTGGTTAGATGACAGCACGCATGTTGTTGGTTCGAGTTATGACAACAAGGTTTGGTGGCCATTTGTGTTGGTTTCTTGGCATGTGGGAGTTCATTTTCACATTGTCTTGATGTTCTACATCTCATACAGCAAGTTCTATATTTTGATTTGGGAACTGTGTATTGATTTGCTTGGTACAATATTTCACATGGATTTCTATATGTTGCTTCATGGTTTGTGGTGTTTGGGTATTTTAATCGGAGTGGAGCAATAGGTTGTTTGGTGTTTGTTTGAAGGTTATCTGTGTAACTATGTTTCGGGTCAACAGAAGGCATGGGTGATAAGGTTGTATATGGTTGAGCATTGTTATAATACTACTTACCGCATGTCTATGTATGTCTCCCTTCTGAGCATTGTATGCTTATAATGCCTTATCTTTTGTGGACTTAGCACTGGGTGATAGTAGAGCGCCTAGAGCTCGGGATTGGTTATAGGATGGATAGGATATCCTTAAGGCACTTAAAGATAATATTCGGCAAGCCCAAAATCAGCAGAAGATGTATGCAGATCGGCATCGGATTGAGAGGACATTTGAGGTTGGAGACATGGTTTTCTTGCACCTACAGCCTTATAGACAGAGTACACTTCAGAAGAGTGGGGCAAAAAAACTCAAGCCTCAGTTTTGTGGTCCATACAGAGTATTGAGGAGGATTGGAGAGGTAGCCTATGAGCTTGAGTTAACTTCCGAAGGTAAGATACACAATGTCTTTCATGTATCTTGCCTAAAGAAGGCTCTTGGACAGCATGTTGTCTCTTCACCTGAGTTGCCTCCATTGGATGAGGAGGGTTGATTGGTTTTGATTCCTGCAGAGATTTTGGACATGAGGGAGAGGAGGTTGAGGAGCAAAAGTGATCAAAGAGTATTTGGTTTGTTGGAGAGACTTAGCGTTGGAGGATGCCATGTGGGAAGGAGAGATGATACTTCAGCATCCAGCTTTGCAGTTGCTTGGGGACAAGCAATCCCAAGAAGGGAGGACTGTAATGTCCCTTCCTTAGACAGCTCAGTCTATAGCGGAGGTTGACCTACTATTAGGGTTCTCGTAGGTCAGCAGAATGGTTAAGAGACCCAACCGAGGGCTGTGGAGTTTAGCTGGGAGCCTTATGAACCTTTCAATTTGGAGTTCAGTTGATGAATCCAAGGATAAAATGACAATATTAAGGTTTGCTTTAATGGAATAGTAAAAGGTGAATAGTAACTGAAAATCATAAGGGGAATAGTGAAAAGTACCCCCATCCTAGCAACTCAAGTTGTTTTTAAAAAGTGGCCCTTTTCTTTGGATGAGGAAAGACCCTCAAGTTGGATTATTTTATCGGCTTTTATTAAAAAAGCTCATGGGAGGTTATAAAGCAATATGTGGGCTCATTCTTGGGCATTCTATTCTCATTTTTACAAAAGCAATGCAAGGTTGAGCTCTTGGAAGAGGGTTTCAGCAGCATACAGGTCTTCTGAGGATGAAATCCCTTGGAGGATAGTGGATTGGACGAAAACCCAATTCACAAAACAGGAAAATCTTCTTTGGGTTTCCATTTGGGCATCATTGGACTTCATTACAGGTTAATTTTCACTTAGAATTGATTGCAGCAGGGAGTTATCAGAAAATAATTGCAGATTTTGATAGTTTATGGTAGCTAAGGCACATGGGTATTTGATTTTATTGCATATTCTTCCACGACAACAATTTAACTTCGATTTGGTACCTTATTTGTGGAGTTTTGATCAAGGCTGCTTGTTGGGTATTTTGGAAGACACCTAGGGTTTGGTAAAAGGTCGATGTTCCTGATTTTTATCATTATTTCCAACCTATTGGTGATCCTCTACAACACTTATTTCGTCATCATACTCATTCATACCATTTGAAGTTGTAACAGCGAAGTGATTCATGATTTGACTTCAATAATCAAGCTACAATTGGAGCTATACATCCGGGTATGTATTTATCATTTTGGGTAGTCAAATATTGCATAATATAAGGGTTTTAGACTGTTGTTACAGTCTGATATAATGTATATCAAACCTCTGAAACTTGTAATCAGATCCGATTTGGTTGAAAAAAAGGGGTTCTATTGAGTTGCAATTGTTGTCTTTCACTTATGCAATAGTTCTCTTCATTTCTATGCTTTCCTCTATGATTTTGCAATGAAAAAACAAACAATGAAACTCAAACAAACAATCAGCAAAACCAAATCAGGCCATGCAAGACAACTGTTTGACATTATGGCAAGAGGGAAAAACTAAAAAATGCAGGGTAGAATTGGTAAGGGATCTTTCAGAATGTTGATAAAATCCTCTACCTCAGGATTGAAAATAGTAGACTATGGGCTCATGAAAACTTCCACCCTACCAAAAACTAAGGACATTTCTCTCAAAATTCCTGATCCTCTAGATTTTGACAAATAACCAAGACAGAAAAACCTAAGAAACAAAGGGACAAAAGGGGTTTTGACATTAATCCAAGATTCTTCTATCCAAGTATGAATCTCTAACAATGAGGGTTTCCTCCCCATGAAATGTTGAACAATGGAAATATTGCCTATTTATTTAGAAAAGGACTCCAAGCATTGATTTGAAAGAATCAATTCTGAAATATCTAAACCAAAACTATTACTTTATCACTCAAAAAAGTTGAGTCAAAACCATATGCATCTTCCTTTCTAGAATCCACTACATCACCTTGTTTCTTCACTGTAGAAGACCTCTTAGACAGGCCATTACATGAAGAAGTAGAAAGCTAAGGGTGGGTTTGTTACATTTAAAGGCATCTTGACTAGAAAGGGGTTTGTAGCATGCTTGATAAAACACCTTTCCTTAGACAAATTATTCTACGCCAATTTATTGATGGCTAGACATAACCCAATCCAAATATATTCAATCAAACAAAACCCAACTTACACTCTTCTAAACAGTCACTGAGTTTAATAGAATCCAGCACACCCTCTAAACCCCTAGCCAAGAGTTTTAGGAAGCCTTTCCACAAAACATCAATCAAAACAAACTTTTTCCAAGTGTTTCCTCCTTCAATGCCACCACGCTTTGCTTTTCCTTCCTTAGCTCCACCCTTGCCTTCACTTGGGCCTAAGTTCACCATCATCTGAGACACATCCCATTTATGGCCTCCAATTTATTGTTCCTCACATTCAACATAATATAGGAGAGTTGTAGAAGAGATTGTCCATGAGACTCATCTTGTGAGGGTGTCAAACTCGGTTTGGTGATTGACTACTAGCATTTACTTTCCACATTGAATAATGCCAATCCATTATTAAATTTTTGTTCATATATTGTATATTTGATTGATTGATGCATCCATTTTGTGCTCTCTAATGTTTATATAAATCATGCTCACATGATAAATTGGTAACACTCCCAATGATCCGTAGGGACTGATATTTCAGGTTTGCCTCACTTTGAAAGAGGTAGCTTGAAGCTAAATTCCCAAATATTAGAATCCCAGTAGGTATTTCAAATGGAGAATGATAGAATAGAAGGGTATAATAAATATTTCCAATAGCATTAAAGAATAAATTCTTACATCATATTGCTCTTTCCTGTTTTGGTTCTCCAATTTGATTATCTTTGAATAAAAACATTCAAAGATGGGCACTATGAGATAAAAGGTGAAAAGGTAAAGGTAACTTTTTAGATCATGGCCAAGCTTGATTCAGATTTGCAAAATGAAAATTCCATTGAGAAAACATTTATTTTCCCATTTAGCTTCTATAGTGTGCAAATTTTGTAGACCTTAGTTTCAACCTCATGATCAAGATCAAGAGTAAACCAAACCTTGGCAATCCACTTGTACCTAGAGTATGTCATATCCTCAACAAATTTTGATCTAAAATAGTTATCACTTTTTAACAACCAAGAGCCCATGAGAGCAATCTGAGAGCACACAATTGAGTAAATATTATTACTCACCACTTTTTATCACCTAGTTACCATAAGGGCAACGTGAGAGCATACAATAGGTGAATAATAGTTTTTATATATATATATATATATATATATTATTTCAAATAACAACAATGCCTAATAAGATGTAACAAATTGTAAGAACCCTATGTTCTCCCCAACTGAGTTTTTGCACTTCTAATGATTACTTCCTGAATTTAAGCCTTGAGGGGTATTGTCAAACATGTATTTTGTAAATTTTGTACTTGCTGTTTGTGTTTCAGTCTGCTTTGCTTTGCTTAGGGTTGATGCCAAAGATGTTAAAAATGCTTGAAAAAGGAATGCTAAGATGACTAGCAATGTCATGAAAGAGAAATGCCAACATTTTTATGTTCTTTCCGAATACATGTAAGTGATCTACCTATATGTATGCATACCTACAGCCATGCAGCATTTTCACAAACAGTTGGCATGCAAACTTCTACCAACCACTTCTTATTCTAATCTCATATGCTGGTGCAAGATAAACTGATTACAAGTCTGATTATAATGCTCAATATAGAGACTGATTTTTATTACAAACATGCTCATACAAGTGCCTTACAGGCTGCAAGCTGTGTTCCACGGCCTTTTGGGGACGGGGACAAGGGGACGGCTGGGGACGCGTTTCCGGGACGTTTCCTAAGGGCCCATTTTTAGGGGACAATAGGGGACGGCGGCATACAAAATACATACATATATATATATATATATATGATTTTTTCAAAATTTATTAATATATTATAGACAAAGAGGGAAAGAGAGAAGCACCTTGAAGACACAAAGCACCCTTAAGTATACATGTGAGTTTCTTGAGAAACATATGAAAATGTTAGGGATGAAGCAGGAAATTCGGTAGTATGCGACTTGGTATGAAATTCGTCAAAGGACTAAACTGGAGTAAGTGAAAACATGAAAACTTCTCCCACCATTTTTATCCCTAACCGAAGATGATAAAATATTTCTATTTGATTATATGCTTGCAAAATTTTAAAGTGAAAATTGACATTCATACAATAGCAGACCAAATTGCAATTTATGAACATTTTATGGCTTTTGAAACAACAAAAAAGGACAACCATTTGTTAGGTATGTTCTTCAATGGCATGTATCAATTAAATGGGCTGTCAAATTAAATTATTATGGGTACGTCAAGTTTATAAGCAATTTTTCAACTGTGCATTTTGACTAGATGGGGATTGTCCTGACTCATGGCACTGACTATCATCCTCAAACAGAATACCAAAGCTTTGGAAAATGTCTGGAAGGATACCTCCAAAGTTATGTAGCAGATTGTTATTCCACTGAACTGAAGCAAGATGGCTGTAACTACTTAAAATTGATACAAAACCAGTTATAATTACCAATTGGTATGTATCTCTTCAAGGCTCTATCTGGGTATGAACTATTCCATTGAGAAATAGGTTGAATGATGCTTCACCTAATCTTTTTGTTAGAAATCTTATGTATAAGCAGAACAGGTGCTTGACCTGTTAAAGGAGGTTTTAGAAATGGAGTAAAACCATGTGAAGGTCCAAGCTAATGAAAGACATTGCAGAAAGGAATTTGAAGTGGATTATTGGATATACCCCATGTTCCAATCCTACACACGCTCAATGTTAAAAACAACAAAAAGGAGAAACCCTCCCAGCTAGTATGGTCCCTAAAAGGTCGTTCTTGAGTTAGGTAGATTATTTAATAAATAATTCCTCATTATAATGTTCGATTTGCATTTTAGACAAATATTTAGGGTTGCTAGTGAAGGTGGGCCCTGCAAAACCTTTAGAAGCAGAAAAAAAATATTAAAAAATCAAAATTTAATTTATTTTTAATGTTTGGAGGCTTTATGCACGCAGGGGATGGTTAGCCGTCCCCGGTACGACGGGGGACGTTTCCAACGTCCCCCATCCATACCGGGCACGGGGGACCGTTCCCAACCAGGAGGAAACGTTTCCTACCGTTTCCTGAGAATTTTCTTAATTCGGGGATGGCCGGGGACTGTCCCCGATGCGTCCCCCTATCCCCAGGACGGATGGGGACAGGTACAAGGGGTTTTGGGGCAAGGAACGCATCCCCATGTAACACAGGCTGCAAGTGATTTTCAGTCTAATCCTTCAAAATTACAATGCATAGATATGAGGATATGATGAAGAAAACCTGACATGAAGAGCAGATATGATTTGCAGGTGAATGTCAGGCCTGATCAGCAATGTTCACCAATTATGAGGTCCTCCCAATTAAGAATCAAACCTCCCAGCAGTTGCTGCCCCTATTCTTGAAGTGCAGATTCAATATAAAATTATGGCAGACTTTATCCACCTCCAAACAACTCCACTAAAATACCTTACTACTGTAGCATGGCACTGTTCATGTGTACTGTAGCAGCCAACAATAATTCTGATCTAGAATTGACTATCCTTTTAAACCCTTGTAGAAAAATGTAAATCTTCTTCCAATGAAGCACAGATTGGACCTCTGAATGAAGCCCATAGTCAAGCAATAATTCAGTTGATAGTTTCACAGCCTCAAAATTGCATAAACCAATGAGAGTTTTCGTTCCCAATGCTAGAAATGGCAGAAACCCTAGCTGGCTTCTTCTCCAAGCACGAACTCCTAAAACACAAGTTTATAATCTTCATAACATAATGAATTATGTTTGCTTTGATGCCTTATATATCCTTTCAAAGGAGGTCGACCCCTTAATGGCATTTAAATTGCTTTTCAAATCCACTTTTAGGTTTTTCATAAAAACTTTATAATATGTCTCCAAACTTGGGCGCTCAAATCCATAATATAATAAATGTACTTTAAGTGATTTTAATTGAGGGTCATGGCCACATTGGAGATAAAGTACACTTTTTGACTTTATAATTTAACTTTATATTATTTAATTATTCTTAAAGTACCTTTAATGATAATTACTCATTAAACATTTAATATTTCGCCCATCCAACTGATTAAGAGGTCAACATTGCATCTGAGACCTATCCAGGTGCCTTACTAAATATAGTAACCCTGACTCCCCTGAAATGGTGACTTACTACAAATAGTATGTATGAAAAACTAAGTCTAACAAAGGCCAAACCTGAACCCACACTGAGTTCTGAAGAAGAAAACACACTGATCACTGCCAAGAAGGACCCTCAAACCATCTGAGTTAGCATATGAGGCCAGTGATAGGCTAAACCGTCAATAAACAAGATCATACTGAAAAGGGGACATTACACAAATGATTGCAAAAATAATATAGAAGCTTCAAATAATAACACACAAATATAAATAAAGCTTTATCCACAATAAAATGCTACTTCGATGATACAAAATATATGCTTCCACACTATGCTAAATCTTCAAAAATACAAAACTTATTATGAATACCAAAACATATGTTGGAATCCAAACAAAGCTTTGAAGTACAAATACAACCTCTATGTGAGATTTCCCTTAGGAAATCAAAGGGTCTTAATACTCCAATCTCTAGGAAATGAAAGAGGTTTCATCCTGTAATCTCTAGAATCTAAGGGTTTTTGTCCTCAAATCCTATAGCTAAACACAAGCCTCAAGCTATGACAAAAGACTGAATAAATTGGAAGATGTCTCAAAGGCCAACAAGCTCCTCAATATATAGTACCAACAAGCTTCTTTCCTTAAAATAGCCTTTGTCTTGTAACTCATTAATTTCTCATCATAGAATTTGTCATGAAGAAGCAGCCAAGTGTCTTGAAGGTTACAACAACTTTTTATGGAAACCCACATTCCCATTTTTTTATTATTATTTTGTTTGTTGCTACTAAACCATGGCCCTTTATCAAAGTATTTTTATATCCTTAATGGGAATAAGCATAAAGCCCACATAAGCTAATTAATTAAAAAGGGACATTATAGAGTATGTGTTAAATCACTCAAATTTCTTAATTAATGTCATGATATTTTCTCAACCACTTGAAAGGCATATGAGGGAGAAGAGATGCTCATTGGTATTTTCAACATCTTGGGTTTTCATCTTTTTAGATTGTGAGTTTCTCAATCGCACTATTTATCCTTTTTCACTAATGCAAATGAAGCATTTAACTAAACAAAAAATAACATTGAGCCTGCTTGTATATGTCTGGTCAAAGAAAATTCCATGTTCCAAATTATCATTGGCAATAAGAAGAAATCTTCATAAATGCAAAAGTCTCATAAATTTTTGTTCAAGTAATAGGGCCACATGAATGAACAAATGCACAATATTGCTTTCCATGAAGTTATTTCAGACTCTAGTAATAGTTTCATAACATGTTCCATAGTGAAAACAAAATATTTATGGCAGTATGTAGTGCCCCTCTATTCTTATAGTGGATGTGCAGGAAGTTTGGCTTTGGAACTTGGAGATGAAAGTAAAATAATAGAGACATTTAAAGGTATGTGCTAATGATGTTAAACAATTGATATTGTATATCATGAATTTATGGACTAAGTAAAAATATTAGGAAATGATTTATTATATGTGTTTAAGGATATATTTATCATGATGTGTGTGTTCAGACATGACCATTACTACGTTGTATGTTATTGACATATTGATGTGATGAAAGTGTTTTGTTACCTTTGGGGTTTTCACTTGATTCTAATATATTATTATTGTATGGTCATATTATTATGATTTTGATTATGGTTATCTTTATTATCATAAAATATACTGATTTGTGTTCAAGCTTTGTGGTTGCAAGATGGGGCATGAGCTTCTATTAGTGTTTTGGATAAGTGGAAAGGGCGGCATCGTACTATTAGACGTATGAGAGACATATGGGAATGAGATACGATTGCTAGAACTTCTTTCCTAGTGCTTCGGCTATTATGCACATGTGCTCTAATTTGTATGTTTAAGTGAACATGTACTAGGCTACGTCTCTACCTAAATTAGCAGGTCTGAGCGTGCCTCTAATCCCAATGGTGGTTGAGGAGATAACATCTAGGCCCAAATTATAACCTAACCCTAGCCATTATTCTCAATTAGAGAAAATTGATGAAGAATGTGTTAACTTTTTCGGGTTGTCATGAGACAATGTCCGATCTCCTTTACCCTATGTTTGGAGTGTTGCATTTATTCGATTGTTTCTTATGTGAAATGTAATTGTTTGATTTTGTTGTCTAACCTTAGTTTTAGATCCCAACCTGTTGGTGTTAAACCCTGTAGTTAGTTGTGTTGTTATGATTGTGATTAGTGTTATTTATCTTTTGATGTGAATGTTGCTCTTTCATGTGAAGTTATTTTATGATTTATATTTTACCTTAGTTTGTGAGTTATTTGAGTGAAGTTAGATATTGAATCTATTATATTTATTGTTATGATTTTTATTAATGTGTTTGAGATGTGATATAATATTATCCATAAGTGACATTTATTTATGTTATGTTTTATTATGTTATTATTTTGAGGAATAATTATTTAATTATTGTTTATTATTATCATTATTTGGTATTTGGTTATTGTTTATTGAGTAATATTTGTTTTACTTTTCTTTGGATGTAATTTTTGCATTATTAGTCTCTTGATTTATTTTATTAAAATGGTCACTTAATTTATGTTTTATGAAGTCTTTATATGGTTTTAATGATTTAAAATATTACCTATGTGATAACTTTATGGGTGAGAGGTATTTTTATTTTATAAAATTATGTTTTGAGAGTCCAGAACCCACCCTAATTACTCCATTATGAAAAGTGACGAAAATGGAAGTTAAAAGGGTGGCTGGGAGGTTGTCTTTTTTCTTTTGGGGGTTCTGGAAGTGTTCTCTTTATTTGGGGAGGAGAAAGAAATGGTTTCTTTTCTGTTGGGTTATTCTATTTTGGCGTGCATGTTGGATTTAGATTTTTTTCGGGAGAGATTTTTCCATGCTTGCAAAGAGGAAGGAGCAATGAGAAATTTGTGGAATTTGAGAGTTTTGAAAGTTGAAAACTTTAGAGCTCAGCATCAAATTTCTGTCATTCCCAAGCGTTGGATCCAGGTTGGATTTTCAGATCTTGTGTTAAAATTTTCTTTTGTATGCATGAATGATTTGATTGATTTCTTTCTTTTGATTTTTGAAAATAAATATTGGATAGTTTTATTTCTATGTGTGAATGAAATATTTATTTTTATTTCTATGTGTGAATGAAATATTTATTTATTCTACAATAAAAATCAATACATATTTGTATTCTTGTTCTTTATCAGTAAAAGGGTCCGATTGCGTTGCCTATAAATCTAAATTTACAAACTGGGTTGGTGAGATTTTTAAAGGGTTTTTTCATCTCGTTGTCATTTAAATTCTGTCCAAAAAATTCAGAAACCCAGATCATAGTTTGTGAGATATGGTTGAAACACGGGACTGTTGTCAAGTTGCTCCTCTATGACTGCAAATATCTTATTTCTCCCTATAACCAGCCAAAGGAAGATTGAGATTTTAAATTTATAAGGGTTTGAAATAGTTTAAATTAATTTTAATATTTTTATTTTTTTATATTTTATTTTGGATAAAATCTAGTTGTTAAGTTACTCATTTTGTCATTTGACTGTAATCGAGTATTGCCGAAAAGAGGGTTTTATGGAATCCGTTTGTTGTTTTGCATTTTATGAAATTATTATTCATTTTTAGTCAATTTCTTCTGCGTTGCTGAGTAGTCAACGTCTAAATCTGAAATGGGTATTTTACAGATTTTGATTTCGAGTTGATATGACTATTTTATGGCTGTTTTATTGTTAACAGATTTGACTGTTGTCAAGTGAGAATTAGTTTAGTTTTAAAAATTGTATTTGAGGGTATAACTATATTCTTTGATCTGTATTGTGTTGTACTATTTTTATTTAATTGTGTTTACTATTTTCATGTTATAAATCCCTTCATATTTGTGAGATCTTGTATTGAAGCTTTTGTATTTGTAAAGATCAATTATATTAGGGATGTGCATTGTTGGTCCTGATTGTGAATTACTAAACTAAAGTGAGTTATTATGTTATAAGATTATGAGATTGATGTAATATACTTTATTGTAGTGTTGTGGTTTAATGATAAGTTTTTTAGTTTTCTATCCATTTGTATTATGTGAATGTGTCTATAGAAGTACCTAAAAGAATTTGTGAAATTATTATAATTTTCGGTTGATTCTTATTTTGGTAGTTTTCTTGAATGTTTAGTATCAGCCACTTGTGGTTTTTGCTCTGTTGTTTGCTTGTTTGTGGGGCCTAGTGTTGTCTCCTAGCACGGAGGGAGTGGGCCTCAGGGTTCCACGTGGTAGGGTGGTATTTCCGAACCATCCATTGGGATTTAAGTGGTGCAATTCGTGCGCAACATGGAGTCTTTCTTTTCACTTCATTCTATAGTTGAATTTATGTGCAGGTGATATTTTCATAAAAAAATTATGTTTAGTGTATCTTATACATATGTACCTCTTAGATTTATGAATCGTATTCATAGTAACATTCTTATATAAGAAAAGTAAGTGAATTGTTACAATCTTGATTATACACATTCTTACTATTGTTTAGTATGTAATAGAGAGGTTTAATGTAAAAATGTTGTATTTATAATGCATGAGTATAATTAAATAATAGATATGATATATCTTTATGTACTTATTTTATAACATTGATTAAGAATAGATTTATATTGGCATAGTGTTAGATGTGGTTTGAAGATAATTTCAATATGTTATCATATGTAATTTGATGTATAAGATTAATTTACATTCAAGTGTTAGTAAAATATGGTCATAGTGTATCAAATATGTTCTTTAGGCTTAATTAGTGTAGGTGTATCTTAGTAACGACGTTAGGGGTCCATGGTGGATAGGTGTGCAAATTGGTTATGTTCAATATTACTTTTAAGTTATAATGTGATTATAATATCATGTTAATGTAATGATGTCATTCATATTAATTGGTTGAGTTCTATTAGTTAGTGTTACTTTAGTTTCTTTAAAAAAAAAAAAAATTGGCTTGCTGTTGATGGTCTTTTGTGTTAATCCACTTGGTCCCTTAGCGGGGCGTTACACAATACAAAATTATTAAAATTATAGGCACTTATTTAGCTAGAAAAAGGAGAAGCGCAATGAAATTTCAATGCCAATTAGTAATCAATCCTGGTTGATGTAGTTGTATAAAATAGAAAACACAAGAGAGCTTAGATCATAAATCAAACATACAGATATGACACTTATTATATGTGACTTTCAAGTTTATAATAAATATGTCCTGTTAATAAAATTAAAAATATGATCTGTCAAAACTTTCATGCTTCAAGTAATCAACCTGATATTTGGTTGAAGATTGCAATAATAGCCAAGCATGTGCCCACAATTGTGTATATATTAGATAACATTATGTTCTTAATCAATGATAAATAAATTATCCATCTAAATTAAACCACATACATAAATACAAAAATAGTTCTTTCCTTTGACGAATCATCATCTTTAAAGCCATGAAACAATCAACCATAAGACTGATGGCCCGAGGAACACATAGCCAACCTAAATTTCTGATGAATTTAACTAACAAAATGGATGAACAAGGAATTAGAAAATATGATTCAATGAAAGGCCATACCGATCTTAATGTAATTTTAAGACTGATAGGTGATGCCTTCTTTAATGACTGAATGCTCTGCTTGAGCCACCGATCAACCACATATTTACTTTCAAGCTCCTGTTATGGTTCAAAAATAAAACACAAAACAAATACCATAAAGTGAAAATCATTTTCCGTATTAGTTACCATTTACATATATTATAGACATTGTAGCATGTTTACAACAAAAGAAAACAACTTGCAATTGATTGCATGCAACTTTAAAAAATCACAAAAAAACTTAATCTGTACTTTTAGAAGAGAAATGCCCTTCAATGTTTGGAGATCCATGAAGAGGATACTATTGGTGTAAATTACACCTTAGGTATATTCATCTTGCTTAGGTTGATATCATAGATATTATGCATCTACATATTCTTTAGACAATTCTAGGATTAGTTTGTTTTATTTCCTGAATTTCTCTAGATAAAATTTTGTGAAAATCACACTTTCATTTTATTTCAGAAGATTGAATTCTTTCCTTATTTCCTCTTGTCTTCTCTATAAAAAGAAAATCATTGCATTCATGGAAGCACAATTTGTAGACTCGATTAGGTGAATAAGATGTGCTCTGTTCATTCATACTTCCATGTGATTAAGTTTTCATCTATGCATTAGGTAGTTTGCTTTAATTCTATTTAAGTTCCTTAAGTTAGATTTAATTCAACATAGCATTAAATCTTGCAATGTATCAAAGCATCTTTGCAGCCATCCTGTGAAAACTTTGAGCCATAATCTTACACAATATCTGTAATGTCCCCTTCTCGAGCATGATCTTTCCAGTGACCGTTGGGCTATTCCGGAGACCCGTAGGCTACTCGGAAGGTAAAATTAGGGTTTCCTATTTTGAAGGATGTTCTGGCTCGGAGTTGATTGTTTCAATAGCGGATTCTTTCTGGGTTTTCAGAGAGCTTCGCAATGGTATGTTCTTCTTGGCATTCTGAGCATCTTCAGGAATTTACTATTTTTAGTAAATTCTATTTCTGGCAGTTTTACAGTTGGGTTCGGCATGGTTGACTTCCTACTTCAGTTTGATCAATTGGCTTGCTCATTTATGGCTTCGGGGCACAATTGGAGAGATAAGTTGAGCTATTTAATTAAAAAGTCACGTTTTAATGTTATATTTTAACGTTGACCCCCTTGGCGTAGCAACTTTACTTTAAGTTGTTTTTAAAAGAGGTTTTTTATGGGTGGGCGCCTCATTAAAGGAATTGATTATAATTCTTATTAAAAGATTTATTCCCCAAGCAAAAGTGGACGCCAACTTCAATGAAGGAATAATTTAATAATTAAAAGTCAAAAATTGCAGCTTGAAGGAAAAGACGCCATTGGTTGAAGGATTAGGGTTTGACTCTTAAGAGAAGGTTAGGGTTTCGAGAAGAGTAAACCGAAAATTATAAAAGGAAGACTTTGATCCTCAATTCATTATCTTTTATCTACAGGAATGTTATGCTGCTGGATTGGCTTTGGGATTGCTTCGAGGAATGAAGGCCTCCTAGCTTGGGCATTGCTTCTCGCTTGAAAGATAGCGACTAGTGGTGAGATAGTGTAGTTTGAATGTTTTATTGTGAGATTTCTGCATTTTTAGTCTTTGTGAGGATATGTAAATCAGTTTTATGCATATTAGTGGTTTTCTGGAGTTGCACATTCATTGTAGCAGATTGATGTTTTTAATCATAAGTCATAAAATACACAAAGAGTCGTTCTGGGTATTGTCTCATTGGTTTTCTCTGTTGGAAGCGACCCTTCATGAATATTTGCAGATTTTAATACGAAGCTTATGATTTTATAATGAAAATCCGTCATTCCTTGAAGGCCGTACTTTCTGGAGTGCATTGGGATTCGTGTCAGTAATTAATAACCATTTTTAGATGCCATTTCTTATTACTAAGTTAGGCGCCATCATTTTGAGGGTCTATTGCATCATATTTGAGATCATTTGGGTGAGAAATGAGAGAGATATGAGCATATGAGTGAATTCCTAGGTTGCTGGTTTTTAATTTAAAAGTGCAGATTTGTGGAAAAACATAATTATTATTTGATCATTGAGAGATTTATTGAACCAGCATCTCTAATCAAGCCACGGAGAGTTCTTATATGATGTAATGCTAATCTTTCAAATTCCTATGCTCTTGACAGGCGAAGGATCTTCATTTTGTAAACTGACAGTAGTACTGGCAGTAATTCTCAAGCTTGTTCAATTCTGATTTGTAATGCTCACTTTTCATTGTGAAGTTGTTTTGTAATAGTTACATCTCCGCCCTATGGTAGCTACTTTCCCACTCTGGGTTAGAAAGCACATTCTGGGTGTTGAGTACTTTCAGCATTTCAGTTATTTCTTTCAAGCATTGTAATTTTGTAATACTCCGCCATATGGTCGCCTCAACTCCATACTGGATTGGGTAGCACATACTTGGTGTCGAGTTCCCTTTCAGTACTTAGTGTAGAAGATCCTCTGACCATATGCTCGCCATCATCGGCGCCATTCTTGGATAGAGTTCTTGCATAAGCATTTTGATTTAGATCCTCTGACCAATGCTCACACCTTGCCCACATCGGGATCCTGGTGTACATTTTGGTTAGAGTTGATTCAGCACGTTTTGGTTTAGCTGCTAACCTTAACGGGTGCATTGGTTTGTAATCTGCAATTTGAAAAAGTAAAAAAATTTGGCTCGGAATATTTCAGTATCCAAGCAGATTAGACAAGGAAAACTCTATTTTATTTTGTAAAATAAAGCTAGTTCTTCCTATGGTTTATAGTCTCGTCATTAGGTTGTCTTGAAACAAACTATTGCACGAGGCCTCCGGTAAATAAATGGGCAATGTCATTGTGTTGAGAAGGCCCAAAAAATTTAGCAATGTCTTTCAATTCATCCAAATTGGCCAGCTTGACCCAAAGCCTCAATTTATTTTGCAATTACAAGTCACAACACAAAAAATGAGGCAAAAGTTATTTTAGTAAAAAAATAAAAAGTTAAAGTGCTTGCATTTTCAAGTGCTCACATGTGCACCACATCATGCTTAGCTCACATAACACCTGCACCAATGCCACTCAACGTGACACCTCAATAGGGCAGTCAACACTTCGCACAATCATTATGCCCCCTAAGCATCCAGTCATTGCATTGTCAAAAATTCTAATCAATAGATTATTCCCTCCACAATTAGCAAAATATTCCCTACACAATCAACCTGCCATGTCAATGCCTAGTCAGCAATGCCACATCAACAAACACATTTATACTACCATATAACTTATTGACCTCATCATGACATCATAATAACATCATCAACTGTTTGAGCATTTCTAGGCTGCAGGGTTTGTAATTTTGATTTTGATTTCACACCTCATTTGAAAGATCCATTCTCATTCATCTAGACTTTAATTGAAGTCAATTTTTTTTTGTCTATCTATTTTGTCAATGACTACTTAGTAGGCCAATTTGGATTCATACTAACTTATTTTTTAGTGTCCTTTTTCTAAATGCATGATTTTTTGCATACTTCATACTAGTAATATTTGTTAGTTTTTATTCTGACTCAGTATAGTGGATTCAATTCTTGGTACTTTTCTTGTAACTAGAAGAACATATGATGTACAAACTACAAACAAATATTAAAGGGAATTATGTTATCTCAAATTAAAATAGAGTTTCATATATTTTGGGGAGCTTTCAATCTGTAATATTCTAAATGCCAGAACTATCAATTCAGATGAGAATATATATCAGATTACTGCACTACGAAGTCCTTGCTACCTTATCTCCTTGGTCTCTTCTTGACCCAAGTGATATTTGGGAGAAAAATGAATCGCTTAACAGCAATGATAGTCGATAGGCATCTGTGTGTCACTATTCTGAAAAAATTCTTCCATCACATAAAGCACTTTGAATTCCCTTTTACTACTTGGTCCACTATCTAGAAGTTATGTTGAGATCCATTAGAACCTCCATCTATTTGTAATGACTTGTTGGAAGATTCACTAGAACCTCCATCTACTTGTGATGACTCCTTAGTTGACTTGTGCAAAGATCTAGCAGAACCTTCATCTATAGTTTGCAGACTTTATAGAAGATTACTGCACTAGGAAGTCTTTGCTACCTTATCTCCTTGGTCTCTTCTTGAGCCAAGTGATATTTGGGAGAAAAATGAATGGCTTAACAACAATGATAGTTGATCGACATTTGTGTGTCACTATTCTGAGAAATTCTTCCATCGCATAAGGCACTTGGAATGCCCTTTTACTACTTGGTCCACTATCTAGAAGTCATGTTGAGATCCATTAGAACCTCCATCTATTTGTAATGATTGTTGGAAGATTCACTAGAACCTCCATCTACTTGTGATGACTCCTTAGTTGACCTGTGCAAAGATCTAGTAGAACCTTCATCCATAGTTTGCAGAGTTGGCAAGTCACTGAGTACTTGCCAAAACATTTCCCCCATGAGTTTTTTCAACTTTAACTCACTGAGTTCTTTTGGTGATTTTTTGACAAAACTCTCCAGTTTTTAGGCAAGTATTTTGCATAAATTTATGTCTTTTAAAAAAAACTTAAGTGTTTTTTAAGTTGCTGATTTTTCGTTGAATTGGAAATTTTTGGTTGGCCAAGTACTCTTTGAGTATGAGTCTGCAAACTATGCCTTCATCTACTTGTGATGACTCCTTTGTTGCCATTTATTCATATAAGGGCTACTACAGAGATTCCTCCTCCTGCTTACATAGAGATCATGGCTTCCTTGAATTATTCTAGCAACTCTCTTCAACAAGTTCATATATGTCTATAAAATTCATTGCGATACATGTATACCAGAAATTGCATGTCTATTTGTAGAACCTCATCCTTAGGGTCTTGATGATACTATCAAGGACATTGTTCTCATCTTTGATGATAGCTCTTTTTAAGCTTTATCAGCTTCTTTGGGCATAATGAGAATACATATAAACCTTTCTATTTACTCCCCTTCGCCTCTACATGCTTTTATGATGACACATTGCAATTATACTTGAGTCTATTGATCATATCCCATCACATCTCAACTTAAACATGGGTGAACATGAACATTTTCAAGAGATCCTCATTTTTTCTCTGTTCACTCCACTTTCGGAGTGAGAATTCAACACAAATGGGTTCTTTCTTCCAAAAAAGAGATGCATTGTTCAATGTAGGTGGATCTACATCAATTTTCATTATGATAAAATTTGCTTCGATCTTCTTCATCCTCTACAGCATGATGGAAGTTTTGTTCTTGGGTAGGCATCATTCTTTGGGAGGATACACTTTAGTACATAGATACCTGGCATGGTCTAGTTGTCAAAACCCATCCTTCTCACCCACCTAAGCTGCACTTAAGAGGGGGTGCTGGTGTAAACCACACATTATTAGACCCTAAGTATATTCATCTTGCTAAGTGAATATTATAGATATTATGCATATTATATCTAGATATTCTTTAGATAATTCTAAGATTAGTTTGCTTTATTTCTTGATTTTCTCTAGATAAAATTTTAGGAAAACCTTGCTTTCATACTATTTCAAGAGACAATTCTTAATCTCATCTCCTCTTGTATTCTTTATAAAATGCAACATTGCATTTCATGGAAGCACAATTTATGGGCTTAGTTTGATGAAAAGTGGCAGGTTCAGGTGTTGGTCCTTTCAGTACTTTTACCATGTTGGAGGAAGCATGGCAAGTGGGGAGGCCATGATGTGGAAAGCAAGCCCTTGAGAGAAAGAGTGCAAGTTTGAGTCTCACAATGTGTGGTAAAAATAAGACTAACTGAACCAACAGTTGTCAAGGCAGTTTAAGATTTGTTCCGAGTATTATGGCATTCACAATTTCATGTTACTGAAGAATGAGCTGGAAGGATCTGTTTAATTCAACATTTTGTCTAACTTCTTGGATACTATCTCTTATGGTAAGAAGACTATTGTACATAGAAAGGGTATTGCCCTTTTAATATATGTGATTTTTTCGAGAATTGAAATCTGAAGGAAAGGAAAAGAGGCAGATGGGTGTGGTAAGGGATTCTAGAGTTTTGTTAGCCACCCAAGTAGAACAGGAGATGGAAATTGATGGGTAGCTACAGCATTGATGTTAGGGAAAGATAAAGGCTGAAGAATGGAAGGAGTTTTCTGATGGAGCTCATTGTCTAAACAGATAATTCACCAATTCAGATGAAGAATGCACTTGTGAGGGTGGAGAGTACCTGAAAGCAGACCTGATATTATGAGAGAGGGACAGCACCCCTATTTAATAAAACTATAGAAGAAGCTTGAGGTTGAGAAGAACCTATCTGTTGAATCACAGACTGAACCTCGGGAGAGATTGGATATTGGATATGAAAGCCCTACAAAACTCCAGTATAGGCAGATTGTAATGTGGGTTACTCATCATCAATGCTGGTTATTTGAGTCTACTTAGGAGGTGCTACCATCATTAGGCTCTAGAACGTAACAATAACTAAACCCAAATACCCTCTAAGCTGCCTGGACAAATACAGATGAGGTATCTGAAACTAAAATTAATCCAACTACCTCTGCCTACTGAAGAGGAGCATACTGCATAGAAAGAGGCCAAAGCTGGAAGAGAGATTGGCAATTCTCATCAACAAGTGATATCACTAAAAACTTCTTAAGGAAGCTGAAAAAGAGATCTGAAATGCCATTTTGTAATGATGCCTTGATGTTTTTGCTCAAGTGGACCCACAGGTGACTGATTAATGCTGTTTATGGATTTTCTTTTAGTGAGATCAAACCAGGCTTTTTCTATAGATTCCATCTCTATTTCTATGTTGTAATCCTTTATAGGGCCTATAACTAGGTTGCTGTATTTTGTCTTACTTTCCAAAGGAAAGAGAGAGCATTGTCCACAAGATTATAGAGCTAATTAAAAATCATTGTAAGACCCATCCAGGTTTATCCATGGATTGAGATTCCATCTCTAGTTCCATGTTGTATTTCCTTATGGGCTCTGTAACTAGGTTGCTGTCTTTTAGTTGAAATTCCCAAAAAATAAGAGTGTTATCAGAAAGATTTTAAAACTGATTAAGAATCATCACAGACTTAATCTTTCATGATAGAAAGCAATGATATATTTAAAAAGGATTGAATGCTAGAAGGTTCACTACATAAGCTACATGGCTATAAAAAAAAAAATTTAAAGCACAGTAGCTTGCAACATATATAGTAGCAATTCTAAATTTAAAAGATAGCAAGCATAAAGGAACCATTCGACACTAGATACCCAAGACAAATCATGAATAATAACATCAAATTCCACAATATGTGTAATCCACTCCAACTTCTCCAAACTAACTATACTCTGTCACGGATTAATTAATTTGACAACTTTAATCATGTCACAATTAATTAATTCAATTAACTTAATCAATCAATTTCATGTTGCAATTAATTAATTCAACTAATTTAACAATTAATTAATTTGACCAATGTCAAAATTAACCCTCTTCACATCCCTAATGTTGATTAATCAAATCCACTTTATTAATTAACCTTAGTCCAAAATTCCTCTAGCTAATAGATTAAATAACACATTAATTGAATAGGCTAGTTAATCAACCTCACATTTTCCTCTAGTTTAAAATTCAAACTCATGCCACTAAAAGCCAAAAAACCTTGTCCTCTAATCTCCACCATCCATTTTAATCCAAGGAGCAATCTCAACCCTCCTCCACCTTCACACGTCCTTTCAAGCCACTTGTCTCCACTCCTTCCTTGCACATGTGTAAGCATGCAACATTGAGAAATCTCGACCCTCCATTCCAAATTGAATCACTTACCTCCACTTGCATCCTCCATCTCTTCACACTTGCTCGCATCTCATTTTATCCTACATTTTAAGAAAATCTCATCCCTTCATCAAGCATATCTTATATCCTCTTGCCGCTTGTTAGAAAGCTAGGATGCACATCCATGCAAAGCAATCTTAGCACTTGATTTCATCTTTCAATCTCCACCTTCCACATCCAACTTAGAAAATCTATTTTAAGTAGGCTCATTGAAAGGGCATTATCCATCCTCATCCAAAGTAAGTCCATGCTGCCAAATTGGGTAATCCCAAGCAAAGAGCATCAACATTACATCACAATACATCCACTCAATCTTGGTGCCCATCTACAACATGAATGGAGGTATATGCATTTTTTATTTGTGTTTGCATTGTTGTTTAAGCTTCCATTCTTGCAAAAACTGAAAGTGTATTGTCTCATTTGGATTGTGAGTTTGTTTTGTGCTGTTTGCATCTAACTCCATTTCTTTTGGTCCAATTTTGACGTCCACATTTCTAACATGCCAATTGTAATGAGGCTAACAAAGAGAGCTGAAATGCCATATTGTAATGACACCTTGATGTTTTGCTCAAATGTGCTCACAGGTGACTGATCAATGACATTTATGGATTTTCCTTTTAGTGGGATCAAACCAAGTTTTTTCTATGGATTCCATCTCTAGTTCTATTTTGTGATCCCTTACAGGGCTTGTAACTAGGTTGCTGTCTTTTGTTTTACTTTTCAAAGGAAAAAAAAGCATTGTACATAAAATTTTAAAACTAATTAAAACCATTCTAATACCCATCCAGGTTTATCTATGGATTGAGATTCCATCTCTAGTTTTATGTTGTATTTCCTTATGGATCCTGTAACTGGGTTGCTATTTTTTATGTACTTTTCCCAAAAAAAACAGAGCATTATCAGAAAGATTGTAAAACTGATTAAGAATCATCCCAAGACTTAATCTTTTACGATAGAAAGCAATGATATATTTAAATAGGATTGAATGCTACAAGGTTCCCTACATAAGCTGCATGGCTATAAAAAATATTTTACAGCACAGTAGCTTGCAACATATATAGCAGCAATTCTAAACTTAAAAGATAGCAAGCATAATGCAACCATTCAACACTAGATACCTAAGAGACATCATGAATAATAACATCAAATTCCATTATAAGAATTCAGATTTTGTCTAAAACTGGATGATGTGAAAAAAAGCCTATAAAAGTCATATGCAGTAAAACGGTATGGCTGGCTCTCATCTGAGGAGGTTACATTCAGATACAACTTACAAGAGCAGACAGAATATCTTCAACTGTTTCTTTCGAGAAGCACTTGTCAATTATATCCAACCTGTAAAGATCATAATGCATCACAGCATCAGACAGAGAACGTTCCATTACAACAATAAAGACACGACACAAACTTTTACCATTACATACCCAAGGCACAAGAAAGGAATGTTAATTCAGAATAATACATGGCAAGCTTTTCTCTTGGGGGTATTCCTACGATTCCAGACCTTAAAAATTAACCAACTTAGGTGTGCATTCCCATTCTTAAAATAACCGATCTATCTCCACATATTGTAAATTTGCAACTATAAAAGTAAAGATAGTTCTGAATACTAGAAAAAGATTTTAAATTTTGCCAACATCAATGAGACAAAGGTTCTTAGGAATGTAAGCCAGATTAATTCAATTAACCTTGAACCAGGAGTTCCAATATATGGTGGCATATACTCTAAGTTGCCGGTTCCAGTACGGGATCGGGCATGGGTACAGGATACGGGTACACCGGTACGGCAATTTTTTTTTCCTGAAATACGGTACGTTTGGGTACGGCTGTATATATATATATGCAAAAAAATTAAAAAAATACAGAATTGTAAATACATTTGATAGTATGATATGGTATACTTCATCAATCATCAGTCATCAATTCATCATTGAATCATTGATCAATGGTAATGATAAAGATAAATGCCAATTGATAGTTCAAAATTGCAATATTATGTCATATATCATATATGTCTAAGGTCACGATTCAAATGAAGATCATTACAATTACAAACTTACAATGATAATAGGGATCTGATGGTAAACCATCTAGTTATTACAATATTGGATTAATGTCAATGTTTATACTGAAATGAATATTTTATAAATCCACTAAATTGACAAGCAACATTTAGGAAGCTGATAATGAAATAATACCTTTGAAATTAATTAGAAACCCAAGCTAAAACAGATCACAAACTGCTGCAACAAAAAAGGATGATCCTGATTGATATATGGCTCAAACTCAGTATAGGTATGGCTAATTTCAGTGATTCAAATTAACATTTTCTGCCTGGGAGTGTTTGGGAGCACCTTGGGAGCGCCCTGGAAGGACCCACAGAGAACCCGGGTCTGCCCGGGCGCTCCCAGGGCGCTCCCAAACGCTCCCCAGGCCGCTCCCATACCCAAACACTCCAGGAGCGGGCACGGGGTCCTTTTTGAAGAACCCGTAACATAGCATATACTGTTCAGGATGCTGAAGGCACTCATTTTCTTATACATATGCAGAAATTATATGTTTTAGTGTTATTCTCATTTGAAAGTGGGGAAGTAATTGGATGCTTGTTACCGTAAATGCTAAATCTTTGAATAGTTATGTGCCATTAATCAATCCTTTATTTACACATACCTGTTTACATCAAGCATTTGTGCCACAGTTTCTTCATAAATTTAATTAAAATAAGAAAGCTGACTATGTTAGTTATAAACTGTAGCATCTAGGCTATCACTAGCTGAGTTCAATAACAAGAGTGATGGCGCAATACAAAGATACATGAACAGTAAATCTTTGTTCTTGTACAGGCTAAGGAAGCAGAGGAATTATCATGACGAGATACCACGCTTGCTTCCTTAAGATTCACAATTGCTATACTGGAAATCAATGAATAATCTGTCAATAATTAAAATTTCAGCTATTTAGATCATATGGCAGGAAAGAAAATAAGAATGGACTAAGAAACATTGGTTTAGATTAATAGCTATCAAGATTTTCCAATTCAAAATCTTGTTTTTTGATAACAAGTACTTCTGTTTTCATTACAATTCAACATTCTACTATAATTTTGAGAAGGCCTTGCACTTGCAGGTTAAGGCTAAACAATGACAATCTGCAGTGGCGCAAGTAACAACCATTATAAAAAAGTGTCCTAGAGCTTAGAATTTGGTATAGATTGTACTCTATTTTTCTGATATACAAGAAATGAAATGAATGATGTTAATTTTTCTTTTTTGATACGTAAGCAAGGATTTATATTATGTAAAAAGAAAGCTTACATGGATAGCCCTCTGGGCAAAGTTTACTGTACTGTCAAGACCCTACCAGAAACTGGCAAAATGACATTGCCAACCAACATTAACAACCAAAATAAACTGACAAAATGACCACACTTCTGTAGCATAGTTACCAAAACGTCCGCGCAGGGACACACATCATTCCTTGTCTAAACTGGGGACTGCCAGACCATAGCTATCACCCATACTAAATATTATATCAATTGAAACCTAAACACTGAAAACATACCAAAAAAGAGTGCATTACTCGACACAACCCTTAACCAGACCCCACACCAAACCTGTCCACCTCCACGAAGCCATTTGCACGCGCAAAAGCTCTAAAATTTGGAACCCATCGTCCATGTTGTGAAGGAGGAAGCTTTAGCACTCGCAGCAGATAGTCCAAACCAACCACCACCAATTCCCTGTGAGCGACCAATGCCAACCCTTTCAAATCCAACAGGAAGGGGTAGTATTTTATTACCTCTACAAGTACATAGAGCAATCTCATATCCTACGGCCTTGGAATGCCCATTCCAAGAGACGCCGCATACAATGTAGCCTCCAACCCCACCAGCAAGTCCACATAGAAGATCCTTTTTAACAACACCTCAACCTCTCTTTTTCCCATCCTTATTTCTAAAATTGATGCCAGGAACCATGAGGTTATGTCAGTGTCGACCCTATAAGACTCCTCATCCTCCAAAAAGCTCTTCCCCAATATCATCTTCACCTCAACCAGAATGAGAGTGTCATACTTCTTGAGAATTCTCTTGAGCCGTTGGTCCATAATCGATCCACAAAATGCCATCTGCCTACCAAAACTCAATAAATGAATCGGAGTTGTACACCCAATACTCATTAGAGTTTCCGAAGACATTCTAACCACAAATTTCGACTTCTCATCCATGGTTACCCAACAAAACTGAATGACCAATGCTAGACTTTCACTACAAAAATGCAAAACCAGTTGCAACGATATTGAAATGGCGACCCCAATAAGTTGCAATTAATGCATGATTCAGCATAGTCTTTTCCACCATTATGAAACTGGCATGTATTTACCATGCCATGCAAGGAGCCAACCCATCACCGTTGCCAAAACACCAATTTGCATGTGTACAGCAAATTATCGAATCCCAACGGAGGCTATGACAAGATTGCCCGAACTCCCAAATGCGAGCTTTGTAAAATGCCTAACATCTTCATCATTGCGCAGATACTACGAATAGATTTAACAACTGCCAATACAAGCCACGTCTTCATAACCATCCCCACACCGCCCAACCTAGTTGGCAGTCCCCATATAATTGCCAGCACCGAGGTGGCAGGCATGATGTACCAAGTAGGCTTGCCAAGTGTAACCAGTTGATATGGTAACATGTCCACTTACTATAGGAAACCCAACCTTTCCACAAAAAAATGTGTGGAAAGGCACCCTCCCATCCGCCCACAAGTGAATGATGTTAATTACATCAATGTGACTAAAAGAAATCTATGGGACCACATGGTTACAAATGGACAACACCATGTAGGCATTTCTAGCAACATCTATAAAACTGGAAGTGAACAATAGAAGAAAGAAACTTTAAGACCTTATTTACTTGTTTGAGAATGGTCCTACTACTATTAATTTTGATCATAAATTCCTCAACCTTTCCTATTCTCAGCTCATCAAATTGTTTCAACTTAGAAACAACCTCTAGTGTCAGTATAGTTGACACAATTGTCATCATAAGTCGAACGATCCATGACAAAGTGCCTTCCTGTTTCCACTACCCCTCTTGTATAAAATACACAAGATTCACACACAATTTGGTGTCAACTAGACCTCAATTGACATATGAGCATCTTCACCTTCCATTCAATTAGCCCCCATGTAACCTTTCTAGTGGAGTTCACAAGCTGGGTTGGATTTTGTGGGGTAGTATTGCCCTTTTCTTTTTGATGTAGGAGCATCCAGGGTGTAAGAGTAATCTTGCATCACCCAAAAATAATTTCTTTTATTTTAATTTTCAATAAAGGCTTATGTGGGCTAATGTTGTTTGGAAAATAAGTATGTTTAATTTCCAAACTATGTAATTTTCCCTATGTGGATTTGTAATTGTAATCTTGGAGGAAATTTACTACGATAAATATTTCAAAGGCATCCCAAGTGGAATATTCTTTCCTAGGCATCCATTTCTTGGTGGGGACCACTTTGTATACATGTTCTTGCATGTTGATTGCATGCTCTGGCATGTTTGGGTGCCAAGTTTGCATGTTGATGCATGTCCTTTCATGGAGCCGACGGAACCGTTGGAGAATAATGAAGCACACTGGATTGACCAAATTCAATTGGCCATGGTGTAGGTGCCCATGTGAAGGTCATGTGAGCATTTGATAATTTTTAATATTTTATAAAGTATCCTCAAAAGGGGTGTGGGTTTTCCAAGGTGGTATTGGTATGTTGTTTGGGGATACCACAGTGGTATTCTCATCCTCAACTCTCTATATATTGCATCCTTGTGTTGGTAAGAAGTTGGCTTGGAGGAGTTGAATTTTTGCATAACAAGATACTGCCGGATTTTCTAGAGGATTGTGACTCCAAATATTTATAGTTTATGTAACCAGCAAGCCCATTGTAATGTTGTAATCTCATTTGATTTTAAAGATAATATAAAATCTTGTTTCCATCTTGCATTTGCTTCTGCAATTTGTTGTTGTGGTTGTGAGTTTGAGATTTATAAGAGGATCATTTTCCAAATTTGTGGAGGAGACTGAGGCGTAGTTCTTGGAGAGGAGTTCAAAACTCTCCATGTTTTGTAGGTTTGAAGATGTTGTTGCAGCAGCAAAAGGTTTTGAGAATCAGAGATCTATTACAGCTGAGTTTTCCCATTGAAGGTTGCAAGTTATAGGAGCAAAAACTTGTGAAAGAAGATTGGTTGAAGGAGACCATTCTTGTGATTTATTTTTGCTGTCATAAATCAGTTCTATATCAGTTTTGAAATGTATTTGATCAGTCCTCATGGCTGCAAAACAATGTTATTTCAGATTTTCCTTGTTATTATGTAATTTCATGAGATTTCGATATGAGAAACTAAGACACTTCTTGCATATTTTTGGTGTCATTTCAAGCAATTACTGAGAGGCATGTGTGTTGTAGTGAATTTGTGAATGAAGGCTGATTTTCCCTTACATCACTTTCCAATGTTCTTTTGTAGCATCTACTCATTTTCAATAAAAGATGGTTTTGTTTTAAAACAATTCTGGACCTTCATAATGTTTTAGGCATACAATTTTGGACTTTGAAAATGTTTCTGTCATACAGTTGTGGACCTTATAATTATTATTTTGCATTTTCAGATCTTTGTATTTTCAAACAATTAGAAATTAAGACAATGATGTTGGAGCATTACATCTTTGGTTAGTATAGTTATTAGGCCTTAGATAATAAATAAATATAATGTTGTTGGTAATAAATGTCAAGTTAGTAAATAATTAAACAAAAAATAGTATGTGGTTAGTTGGTCAGATAAGTGCGTTGTACAGAAAAATGGCTTTAAAAACTCATACATTGAATTGTATTGATCATCTTTTGTAATCCTGAATATTAAATCTCTATTGTCATTTTGAGTGCTAAATGAAGTAAATAGGGTTTCCTATGCATTCACTATTTCAACATGCCGTCAGAGCGTGAAGAATGTCTGGACATGGATAAATGAATGAATATGCATTTATCAGAGCCTTGGCATCTACAAGAAGAAGAAGAATTCATTGTATCCTTGATTATTGCATAGTGTGGGAAGTCAGGATGTGAAGCTATGTGTGGAGATGCTCCTGAATCTTCATGCTAGCCATGACAGAGAGAGATAGTGGCACTGGAACAAAACTGTGATTTGGAGCCATTCTAGCAGCCAGACCAGCAGCACCATCAGCAATTTCAAGTGAATAAATTTTGAAAAAAATTCACAATTTACAATCAAACTTTGAAGTTTGCGGCAGAAATGAAGGTCAAGTAAACCCTGAGTTATGTGACTTACATGCAGATGGAGATGAGAGTGTATGGACTGTATTATTATTATATAGTGTCAAATTATGATTCCCTAATGCTATCTGATATAGTTAGTGTTTTTATATGCCATGTTTATGCATCCATTTCCTTTACAATGGCTTCTCAAATACTTAGGGTCAGGAATTTATGATAGTTTTTTGTTGATGGTAGATAGCTTCTTAAGTGGAGCTAGTTCAATAAATTGAGAAACTTTCATCCCACTGCCTATGGGGATACCAGTTACCTAGCAGCTCTAATGGATCAATGGAGAAAATTTTGCAGGAAGCTAGAGGTAGTTATTTTGTTTTCCTTTCATGTTTGATTATGTGATTGTATGGTGACCAATTGCATTATCAGAAATGTTATTACTATTTTGTGTTCATGGAAAGTTTT
>VDFB02095225.1:0-19972 GCA_007258455.2 Sequoia sempervirens | reverse complement strand
AATCTATCTATACCATGCTCATTGAAACCCCATAACAAAATTATCCTCTAGGAATATGCATTATAGTTAATTGATTGGGTATCATTACACTCTCCCCCTCTTATATAAACTTCCTCATGGAAGTCGCTAAGGGAATAGAGTAGATTTAGTTGTTTCTTTCAAACTAAAATTCTAAGAAAAATAAAAATACATATTTCAACATATCATGCAAGAATATATAAGTCTTAGGGAATTATTACAAAGTCATATTTTGATACTATTGTATAAAATCAATTCATATCTTAATATCTGTTAAATAAAATTTTGTACTTCAAAAACTATAAATTGAAAGGGAAACACATTTTGTAGTAAACATCCCTTTATTGATTAAGAAATATTATATAAATAGTGAAAATTTATTTCTTTTGTAAAATATAAACTAGTGATAATATAAACCAAAAAGGAATTGTACTAACTAATTTGATTATTTTACATTCAATAATACTAATACTTGATACTAAAATCACAATAATTTTAGTTAATTAAAAAACATTATCATACTAAAGAATCATCTAAGAATTTAAATAATCTACCCTCATATTAAAATGACTAAAAGTATTATTGCACTTAATCACAACTTGATCATGTAACAGGGAGTTATAACTTTTATGTAAAGGGAGTGTCTTACATAATGGAATATTCTAGTTCCTTCTATGTTCATGAAGAACATTAGAAATTTTCTAAAATCCATCTTGTTAAACAAGCTAAGCAATTGTTAGGGTTTGATGCTAGTGTAAATTTAGATGGTGAGGAGTGGGAAGAGGAGGGCTCTATGGATGAGTCAATGGAAGTGTTCTTTGAATTCCCTATTGAATTTGAACCTAAGCCTAAGAATAACTTGAAGAAGAAACCAAAATCTTCTAGGTTTGGGGATTCCTATATTGGTAATGAGGATGGAGATCCTTCATTTGCCTCTAACAAGAAGGTTTTGAGATTTTCCAAAGACCCAAGTGATGGTTATGTTCCGAATCCCCCACCATTTAAAAGGACTTGTCCTTCACTTGTTAATTTTGAGGGTAAATTTTTTGAGGTAGTGGGTTTTGTTTCCTAGGATATTGCTATGGAGCTTCCTTTTGGCTATAAAAGGAAGAACATAAATAAGGGATAGGTTCCTTTAGAATTTAAGAAGAAAATTAAAGTTGGTAATGTGGGAGAGGCTAGTGAAGAGAATATGGATGAAAGGTTTGTGGATGAGGGTGTTGGTCAAATCAATAAGGGATCAATTAATTTGGAGATTAATAAGAAACACAATTTAGGAATGGGGAGGAGGGTGGTAATGGGAATGGGGAGGGGAGGTTTGTAGATGAGGATGTTTCTTAGTTCAAGCCTACTTTGACTAATGTTAAAGATAGCCCTAGACCCAAAATTAAAACTCTTGGTGAGGTTTATGGAAAACAAATCCAAGTAAGACTTTTATGCTTGATGACACTAAGCAGGGGATTTTGAATTATCCCTATGTTGACCTATCATATGATATCAATATTTTCAACTTTAATAGAGAATAAATTGATAATATTCTTTGTGTGGCTAAGGATGGAAATATTATTTTTTTTAGAAATTTTAAATGGTTTTGATTAAGGTTAATTAGATCAATTTTAATGTTAGCTCCATGATCAATAAAGTTGATAGGAATATCAAAAAGGAGGATGCTAGAGACTATGGATAGTATAATACAATGTTTAGTATTCTTAAGGAAGTGGAAAATGTTGTCTTGATTATCAAGAACTTTGAATCCAGAATCTATGTTTTGGAGGAAAATACTTTTAAAGTGTATTATAATCTTTAGAAAGTGGTCAATGTTAGCCAGATTGTACTTCACAATAATGTTCAAGGTCTTAACTTTGTCAATGAAAAAGAGACAAACTAGAAAGGGGATTTTTCTAGTCAGCTCAATGAGATTGTTGGTGTTGAGGTAGATTTGACTAAGGAAAATTGAGGTGATACTACAAGTATAGGTCCAAGTATCCATACTCAAAGTAAGAAAAATAAACCTTTGGAAATCTTAAGGAAAGAGCTAGTTGAGGTGGTTGATATGCATGAGCACATTATCTCCCAAGATCTAGAAGCTATGAAGATCTTAAATAATTTACATTAGTCTGCAATTTTGTTTGGTTTTCACTGCTAATGTTTTGTTGATGGTTGTTCATTTTTTTTATCTTGCTTATTCTATAGCAATGCTCTTTTTGTAAAATATTTCAGGTCCCCTCAATTTTTTTTTTTTACCTCTAATCAAAAGCATGTGAAGGAAGAGCCAAGTATCATAACTAAAAATATTTATGGTATATCAAAAACATGATGTGCTTAGCTTGTAAAAGATTGTCGATCTTAATTATATTTTATATGGTGTTTATCAACAATTATTTTAGGTCTAATTTTGAAAAGAATAAATCTATCAAAATCACCAATGTGTGATTTCTATGTGAAAAATGACATGACAAAAATAATAGATATGGTGTAGTAGGTGACCTTGGATGAGTAGGTTGTTGTAGGAGATATGTAAAACTAATAAAGGAATATTTACGATATGGAAAAATATTGATTGTTAGGCTAATAAAATATTCTATGGTAGCAATGCAAGAATTAAGGAAAAATATTAAATATTTGGAGAGGTGAATTGAAATTTTAGAGATATAATTTTTTGTAGAGAAGGTAGTTGAAGTTCAGCTAACAAAAAATTATGGCTCTTACTAAGGGCATGAGTAAAATTTGAGTCTATCAGGTTGTACCATAGAAAAATGGATCTTTGTAAATTTTCATGGTCATTTAGGTCTTTTTCCTGTGATGCATGGCTTATTTTTCTTATATTTAATGTTCTAATGTAACTTATACATTCACATTAGGTCTTGAATATTCAAATTAATAAGACTTTATGGTGTCTTGTGAAGGTGTTGTGAAGTGTTGTAACAAATTTCTATACTTTTTTATACTCTTATTATTATAATTCATCTAACTATTCCCTTTTTATCCCTTACCAAGTCTTATTTTAAAGTGTTGTAAAGTATTTTAACAAAATTCCATACTTTTCTAGGCTTGCCACTACTAATTACACCTTTCTTATGCTTTATTTGTCCCCTTTATGCACTTATAGGCCTTAATTAAGTGTGTTTTTTTTAATACAAACCTAACAAATAACATTAAATAAAACTTAATTCCCAACACCCACTTGCATGCCTTGAGTGGGACCCATTCACCATGGGTGGCGAATGAGTCCCTCTTGGCACAAATTTCAAAATAAATTCAAATTTCTTTCAGGTTGTTATTCATTAAGACCTTAGGTCGGCCTGTGATGTTGTATTCTCTGGAAATTAGGGCATAAGTGTATAAACAAGTGTTTTTTCTATTCATTTTAACCCCAATTCATCTTGTTCACTTGATCATCTCATACACTCAAGCATTCAAGTATTTTTCATAATACAACCAAGCAATTATCAAGCATCTTGGAGCATCCATTGAAATATCTTTAGAGTTTGACAACAAGGGTTTGGTGATTTTATGACACTTGTATGTTACTTTTTCATCATTCCTTTCTTATTCCATTTCATTTACTTATTTCCTTTCCTATACTCTAACCCTTAACCATTTTTTCCCTCTTTGCATGTGTTTTTGTAGGTATTGCAAGAAGATTTGTCAAAGAGATAGGTGTCGAAAAATGGTCAACAAGTCATCAAATATATTCAAGTCAAAAAAGACCTGATTCAAGCTTGGAGACATCATTTAGCCCATTCTCTGTAGATTTGGATCCATCAACCCAACAAGAAGACAAGTACAAATCTGGACCCATAGAGTTGACTTCTAAATTTTCATATTTTTATAGGTGGACTGATTTTCCATCAATGGAGAATGAGTCCCACTGCCAGGTTGGAAAAGTTGTTTTTTTTGCAGATTCTAGTTCCCGACACTTTGGAACATGTTTCAACAAAGTTTACCAGAACCTAAACTGATTCGCCATCTGTGGCGAATGAGTCCCAATGCTCATCAACAGTGATTTTTGAAACATTCTAGAACCTTTCAGCATCAGTATTCTACCTCCAGGTGCACCCCTTTCAGTTTCATTAAGTTATGTTTTCATTTGTGCATGTTTTTAGTCCATTTTTGCATATCACCCTATGTTTTCAAACACTTCATATTTCTTAGGTTTTGCATAAATAATCAATCAATTTTATTAGTCCACTACACCTAGATCATTGCATTTAGGCATACTTTCATTGTACTTGCATTAGTTTGAGTGAACCACTTAGATTTTGTGTAGGATTTATCTCTCTCCTTTAGGTGGAAAACCTAATTGAACAAGAGAGTCATAACATCCTTATAACACAAAAGTCTTTGGTTCATTTTGGTGAAACTGCATATTGAACATTCTCTTTCTGATTTGCATTGTATTTACATCCTAGGACTCAAATGCGTTAGTTTTTGTATTTTTTTGTATCCTAGAGTTTTCAACATTACATTAGTGAATATCTCATATAGATTTCATTTTTGCACTTCAAAACATTACAACAACTCAAAATGTGCATCTACATCCTAGTTTTGCATCAGAAAAGCATAAAAATCATTTTAAATTTTTTGAATAATCACAAAAAAATCATCCCTTGGACTCATTCGCCATCCTCGGCGAAACAGTCTAGTTGCACATTCTAAACTGCATTTTCTAGGCATTTTCTGCATTACAATTTTTTGCTATTACATTATATCATACTTTCTAGATTTTTTATTTTATTGCATATTAGTTTACCTTCACTCATTTTCATCATGGAATTTTTCTTTAATAAGTTTTGGATGTCTTTGAAATCTTTAGCTGACATGCCAAACTGTTCCTTTGGTTGTGATCCTAATGACCTTGAGCTTCCTCATACTCCTCCAACTCCTCATGAATGTCTTCCTCATATTGTTGACATCATTGGAGAAGATGATGATAGCATGAATAATTTCTTACATGAATTCCTTGGCAACCTTGAATCCAATGCAACCTTTTACCCAAGCATGATGTCACAAGATCTTCCTACTATCTCACCTCTTGACATGTTTGGATACCTACATCCTGAAATGAATGAAGGACCTCAGTTCCCTCCAACAGGTGGAGCTAGTTCCTCTAACCAAGCAACTCCTCAACCATTCTATGATACCAAAATTACAAACACACCAATCAACCTTGAAGAAACTTATGGAAAAGGTTTTACTATCTCAAGCAAACAAGGATGTGACACAACAATTGAAAATTACATTCATCAAAATTTAAAACAAAAACCAATAGATGAGAACACAATAGGGTTAGGATATCAAAATCTCCCTCATGACGACAAGTCTCCTTTTTCATATTGGAGACTTCGCAATGATGGCACATTGATCTTTCATTCCCCTCCCAACTTGAATGTCCTCCTTCCACATGAAAAAACTTTACAAGATTCCAATGACTAGAATGCTAGGACCCCCATGGGTCCTCTTCCTCCTTCAATCCATGAAAGTGATGAATCTAGTAAATGCAAATGACCTTACAAATTGAGAAAACTAAAGTTTCCTCTCCATCCACCACCTGAATATGAAAGGAGACTACAAATTATTTTAAATAGGGGTCTTATACTCTTACCACCTTCGAATAGGTTGGTCATCCATCCTAAAGATTCCAACATACCATATTGTAAATATCATCAAATTCTTGGGCATCGCAGTGATGAATGTCAGACATTGAAGGAGATACTAAGTACCACTTCACTGACACCGACTACTATCCTATCATCCCATAAGACACTTTCCCATACTTCATCACACAATTGTTATAGAATCTTTCATTCTCACTATTGCATGACCTTTCCCATCACCTATCTCAGCTCATTCTCACCTCGCACTAGGTGGGGCAAAGAGGTTGTTAGCCTTGTCCTAGTATTGCATTTGCTCTTGTCCCTTAGCCATCTTGTGATGTGTGACATACATTTGCATTACTATTCTTTTACATTTTCTTTTTTCTTTTTTCTTTTTCTTTGATTGCATGTGCTTATTGTGCTCCCTCGTAATGTGTGTTTAATGTTCTCTCTTTTTCCACTTCCTCTATTTGTACCTCCATTCTTCTATATGTCATAGATCTCTTTCACTTTTTCACTTTTGTTTTGTGTTCTACTTTTGGGGATGACACAAAGTGTTCAGATGCCATATGTCTCTTCCACATTGACCCAAAAGGTCCCTTTTTTCCTTTTACTTTTTCTTTTCTTATGTTTTCCTTTTGAGGATGATGCAAGGCATTGAGATTGAAATGTCTCCTTCATGTTGACCCAAAATATTCTCCTTTTCTTTCACTTTTTCATTTTCCTTTGCTTGTGTTTTTCTTTTGCAGACGATGCAAAGTATTGAGACTACAATGTATCTTCCATGTTCACCCAAAATAGATCTTTATTTACCTTTTATTTTTTCTCTCTTTGTGTCATTCTTCCAGTTCTATGTATTTGGGGAATGATGAAAGTTCAGAGCTCTTTAATAAAAACATTGCAACAATGAACATGCTGACCCCAAATCCATAGATCCCTTATGTGTTTGGTGTTTCTCATTTTGGGGGCAACCCCTCCTTCTTTTCTCCTTTTCTTTAACATGATGCACCCTTACTCGGAAACATATGAGTTGGCATAAGGGCTTTCCAAGTTGGTTCTCATGTCTTATTTCTTTTTTTCTTGAATTTTTCATTTGCTACTTTAAATTAATTTCTCACAAAATTGTGTGTATCCATTCCTTTAAAGTGGGGGCATACACTAGCATTATTCATTTTTCCTTTTTATTTTTCATGGTTCTTAGTGTAGCCTTGTCACTTCACACAATGCATTTGTCACTTTGTGGATGATATTGGGTATGATTTCCTTCATAAGGGTGATCTCTCTTAGCATATTACATTCCTCTTAAGTGGCCAGATGTGATGCACTGCATCCCCTAAGTTGTGAACATTTTATTCTTTGATTGGTCCTCTCTTGGAGACATTAGACACAATGTTCTCTAAGTTATAGATCTCGCATGAACTAAACAAGACTCCTTTGAACACTTTTTTCTTTTTTCATTTTGCATTCATATGGCCACCTTGCAAAATGTAACTTGCATGCTTGTGGTGCCATTCGGTTTGTTCATGAGTTCTAAGCATACAAAGCTTTGCTTGTTTCATGAAGCACAAACCAACAGTTTTTCCTTTGTGGCACTTTATTAAAGTTATCAGGAGGTATAACTTTGATATGGTTGAGTGGGAAGCCCATTCTGAGGCATGACTTTCCCCATAGCCACCTGTGTGCTTATGAGTGAATACTAGTTGAGTGTATGTTTCTCACCTTTTGGGCCTTCTCACCTGACAGACAGCCATGAGTTCCATCACCCCAGAGTGAGTATGTATTTTCTTTCTTGGAAAAACAAACTAGATCTAATCCACAACAGGTTGCACAAATGATCGAAGCTTGATCTGACTTTATTCAACTTCCCTCTTTCATCCATTCTCATCATTTTCACGTGTGTTCCTTTGTTCTTATGTTTATTTTTCCATAGGATCTTTATCCTAGGGGCTTGATCATCCCTCTTGAAAATTTCTATCTCATATTTCTAGCATGAGTGCATTTGGATCCCTCTTGATTTGCATGGCTACATTAGTGTGAGTTTGAAGCAAGTTCATCCTCTCATTAAAGTGGGGGTAAATGTATCATAGAAAAATGGATCTTTGGACATTTTAATGGTCTTTTTGGTCTTTCTCCTATGATGCTTAGCTTATTTTGCTTAGATTTAATGTTGTAATGTAACTTATACATTCACATTAGGTCTTGAATATTCAAATTATTAAGACTTTAGGTGTCTTGTGAAGGTTTTGTGAAGTGTTGTAACACATTTCTACACTTTTATAGACTCTTCTAATTATAATTCATCTAAATGTTCCCTTTTTATCCCTTACCAAATCTTATCTTAAAGTTTTGTAAAGTCTTGTAACAAACGTTCATGCTTTTCTAGGCTTGTCACCACTAATTACACCATTCTTATGCTTTATTCGACCCCTTTATGCACTTATAGGCCTTAATTAAATGTGTTTTTGAATACAAACCCATCAAATAACATTAAAGAAAACTTAATTCTCGACACCCACTTGATTGCCTTGAGTGGGACCCATTCGCCATGGGTAGCGAATGAGTCCCTCTTGGCACAAAATTCAAAATAAATTCAAATTTCTTTCAAGTTTTTATTCATTAAGAACTTAGGTTGGCCTGTGATGTTGTATTATTGGGAAATTACGGCATAAGTGTGTATAAATAAGTTTTTTTCTATGCATTTTAACCCCCATTCATCTTGTTCACTTAATCATCTCATACACTCAAGCATTCAAGTATTTGTCATCATTCAATCAAGCAATTATCAAGCATCTTGGAGCAGCCATTAACAAATATTTATACTTCGACAACAAGGGTTTGATTAGTTTATGAGACTTGCACGTTATTTTTTCATCATTCCTTTCTTATTCCATTTCATTTCTTTATGAAGGGTTTGATTACCAAAGTGGGATTTGACCAAGGAAAATCCCTATACTCTAACACATAACCATTTTCCCCCTCTTTGCATGTGTGTTTGTAGGTCTTGTAGGAAGATTTGTTAAAGAGATATGTGTTTAAAAGTGGTCAACAATTCATCAAATCTATTCAAATCAACAAAGACCTAACTCAAGCTTGGCGACATCATTCAACCCTTTTTCTATAGATTTGGACTCGTCCACTCGACAAGAAGACAAGTACAAATATGGACCCATAGAGTTGACTTCTGAATATGTAGATTTTTGTAGGTGGACTAATTTTCCATCAGTGGTGAATGAGTCCCACTACCAGGCTGGAAAAGTTGATTTTTGCAGATTCCAGTTCCCGACACTCTGAAACCTGTTTCAACAAAGTTTACCAGCACTTGGATTGACTCACCATCTGTGACAAATGATTCCTAGTGCTCATCAACAGTAATTTTTGAAACATTCCAAAACCTTCCAGAATTAGTATTATTCCTTTAGATGCACCTCTTTCAATTTCATTAAGTTTTGATTTCATTTGTGCATGTTTTTAGTCCATTTCTGCATATCACAGTGTGTTTTCAAACAATTCATAATTCTTAGGCTTTGCATAAATAATCAATCAATTTTACAAGTCCATTTCACTTAGATCATTTAATTTAGGCATAATTTAATTTTACTTGCATTATTTTGAGTGAACCACTTAGATTTTGTGTAGGATCTATCTCTCTCCTTTAAATGAAAAACCCTGATTGAGCAAGAGAGTCATAGCATCCTTATAACACAAAAATATTTGGTTCAAATTTACTATATATTTTTCAATTATTTCTATTGTGCAGAGAGAATGTATGATTTAATTAGTTCATATTTAATAACTTGAAAGTTATGGAATATTTCTCTAAATATCAATAATTTTTTTTACATTTAAACTATTTTTTTGTAGTTATATATGGGGTTTCATGTAGTTAGATTATTTAGGTATGAAATATTTTTCCCCATATAGGTTGAGTGTACAAATTTTCAATCAGTTTAATATTTGAAAGGGTGGTTAATGTAGAAAACTTTTCGAAGGAAAAGGTGAAGTGAACAATGATTACTAGCCATAGGGGTTAGTATAGATTAAAATTTCACATATATTTTAGGGAACATAAATAGATTATTTATGTAACTTATTTTCTACAGTTAGATTTTGTTTGGTCAATGTCAATTGAATGTAACTTAATGTGTTGTCTAGCCTTGTTTGTTAAAAAGTGTGAATCTTGTAGTTTATGCTTTATTTTATTTTAGTTATATAGCATGTGTTTCGAGAAGGTTCTTGTATGAAGAAGACCATCCCCATGACCTATCCATCTCCCTAATTAGTTCAATATTTCAAAGGATGGGTTAATATATATGTAGTCTTATAAATTGTCACCATTGAAAATTTCACACTAGGTTTATCTCCCCCTATATGCTTGAAACCATTTATGCTCTTAATTTTGTTATTTTATAATCATGTTTGGAAAATTAGAATTAAATTGGTAATAAAAAATACTATTTAATTAATGACACTTAAAGCCCCAAAATTTGTTTTGGTTATAGTGTTACTACCCTTCTCTAGCCTATTTTAAAATTTAGAAATTTGTATTCACTTGCTATCTATCAATAATCAATTTAGCAAGAATTAAAGAAATACACATAAATACAAGTCTTTTTCACCATTTGAAATCTTAATCAGTCCTAGTATTTTTGAAGTAACCAATTGAGCATCCTAAAAAGTAGGCAAGAGTAGAATTAGCATGATTATTATAATATTATTTCAGTTAAGTATCATGTTAGCAATGCATCAAGTTTTCATGTGAGTTTATTTATTTTTCATGTCCATTTTTGTGAGCACTAAAATTGCAAGAATTTAAATCTAGCATCTAGTTCTTCTTGAAGGTGATGACTACAATGACTTTTTTCCCTCAAGGAATGTAGATCTAAGTGGTAAGTTACAACATTTATCAATTTATTATTCTCTTATACATTTTCCTCTACCTGACCTAGGGTAAGTACTCTTTTACATCAACATAGTTGTTGCATTGGTAGAAATACCAAAATAGGGTTTCACTTAGACAAGCCCCTATATGACAACCTTTTTAGAATTTTACAAAGGATTGAAGACCTAATATCTCAATCAACTATTCAAGTCCCATACATCTAAAAATTAGGGAAAGTGGAATTAGTTATTGACATATGAAGTTTCCACAGTAAATCTACAAATGAATAACCTACAAAAAATAGCTGATCTAGATTTATCTTTTGATTCAATGGGTTTAAATTTATAGGTATATGGTGCAAGTGCCTCTATCTAGCATATTGGAGCTCAAATTTATATGTCAAGTATGTCTATCAATACACTCTACTCCTTTATAAGTTTTTCTTTCTTTTCATTTTATACTTTTTTGAAATCATAATAGTTCATTGCAGTTGCATAATTAACCTATGTACACATTTACATCTTAAAATTCAATTAATTATTAAACTATCAATCAAACCTCAAATAAAAAACTAAAGACCTGATCCAATATTCTAGTTGCTCAATAGTGGTTATATCTAAGTGGTTATTTGTGATCATTTTTTGTTCATTTTAATTGTGGTGTAGGAGGTGTGATTTAGACATAGATCCCTTTTTTCTACATCATATTTTGGTGAAACCAATTCTTGTTATACTTTAAAAATATCTTGAGATCATAACTACCTTATTTTAAAGTTTTAATAGAATACAAGAGTTTTTTAATTGGTCATTTATGCATGCATATTTCATTGAAACACATTAAAAGATAAAAAAAAATGCATAATCTTAGTCAATTTAAAATAAATAAATTCTATTTTTTTAATTACCTTTGAAACATATTGCATTATTTCAATAACCTAAAATTATATCCATGATTCTGTATTACACATAGAAAGTTTGGGATTTTGTACATTTCTAGACATTTGTCTGTTACTAGACCTGAACCTCTACAAATTTGGATCCTCAAACCATAAAATTTATTTCTATATTTAAAAGAATTTAAAATAATTTAAAATGAACTCCTCCCATCTAGAGCACCAGCACCCTTGTACTTCTTAATTTTTATCAAATTTTGGTGTCATTATTCTCTTTGAATATTTTGTCTAGATCTATTCTCAATTTCTAGATATTGCTAGATCTAATAGTTTAGTATATATATATATATTTCTTAATTTTTGTAAATAACTATCAAAATATCTTAGTTCTTTATAAAAATTATGTCTTCTTTTAAATCCTTAGTTGATGTTTCATTTTGTTCCTTTGGTAGTGAGCATCTAGTAGAAGATGAAGCTTAGGTATCCCTCTCTCCCAATTCATGCCCTCCTGGTAAGGATATCTTTGTGTAAGAGGGGGATATCATTAAAGACTTCCTAATTAATCACTTCCTAAATAATAATCCATGTACCCACTCATCTTTTTCAAAAAGTCTATAAGATCTATTAAGACCATTAATTGATTCTTTGGCATCTGCTAATAAACAAAATTTGCTATATAGTTCATTCCTCACTCATTACATATACATAAAAATAATTTGGTTTCCCCTACCAATAATTACACTCCCTTGTTAGAAATTACTCAGCCATCTCATGCTTCAAGATTCTTAGAAAAGTGTTTTGATCAATAACATAAGATCCTTACTAACAAGATTTGGATACAAATAAGAAACATGAAATTCAAATTGTCTTAGAATGGACACCACATTCCTCTACAATGAAACTTTGTTATAAAGGCCCTCCACCTTTGGGTAAGACATTCATTCTAGCTTCCACCTCATCGTCCAAGAAATTATGGCCTACTCCCCATTCCACATCCCTTGTCTCAGATAGAATGTACATTAAGAACACTTTTGAAGTGAGAATTAATCACTCTTACACCTCATCATGAGAAAAAATCTAACAAGAAAAAAAAAAAAACCTTTTAGGAATATCATCAATTTTTTTAGTATTCTACTAATGAGAGTTGTTCTTTAAAAACAACTATGATGGTTAATTCAATTATATGACATTGATGTGGATCAATACAAAATAATAAATTAGTTATTATGATGTTTCTCCTTCCTAAGTTGCATTTGTAGTATCATATGATGCTCATTTATATGCATGGGGGAACAAAACATGTTGTTGTATAAGCATATTTCATCAATAGGGAGCAAGACGATAATATGTAAAATAGTTGTCCTTTTCCATACACTTGGTAACCAAGGATTACTAATCTTCCAAGCTATATATAATTTCTACAAGATCCCCTCTTTATCCATTATGTCCTTAAAATATAAATTTAGTGAGTACACTAACATTTTAAGGGGACCATATTCCCCTGTCTATTATGGGGTATGTGCAGGATCATGATGGCCAAAAAGTGGCGATATTATGGGTATATGTAGGGTATGTGGTCGATGACTTTTTTTAACCCAAAATTCATGAAACTTAAAAGGGTTTTTAAAGGATATTCTAAGCTTTCCACCAATATAAATTATTATGCTTTTACTTTGAATTTAATAAATAATTATTATTTATTTTCTATTTGAATTACAACTAAAGTCCCGATTGATAGGATGATTCAAAAGACATTATAGCTTTCAAACAATATCACATTTTTGAATCAGAAACATGCTTCACATACTATAGGATTAAAAAAAGAAAATTAAATTTCATGAAGTTTTGACCAAGTTAAGGTGGTTAGACATACTAGCATTTATAATTTTTAAAAGTTGTAATAGAAAATTCATAATAAATTATTTACTTGGAAAAAATTACAAAACAATATGCATCACATCTAGACGTACACTTATATCTAAAATCTTATAAAAAATAATTATCATTTTATTTTGGTTAGGGTGGTCAAACGTACACCTACTTCTTATTTTTTCCCTAAAATTTAAGTACTACTGCATGGAAATTTCAAATTTTCACCAAATAGATTTTAAAAAAAAATAAACCTAGTAGTTTAGAAATTGCATTCAATTTGCTACAGATTCTATTCTTCATATTTTTGAAATAATATAGATAACTTCTTCAATTTTTTACATCAAGTTTCCTAACTCTGATTTTTTTGAATTTTTTGCCACTTAAGGGAGACTGTTTTTTCCATGATGATCCTACACATACCCTATGGCATCCTCTAAAATTTAAATCTATATTGTTCCCTTGTAGTGGTAGTATTATGCAAAATGTCCCCTAAGATGTGGCCTTCCAATCCTTTTTATGTGCCTTTAGTGGTGGTATTAGGAATTATATCCCCTAAGGTGTGGCTTTGCATATTATTCATGATCCCCTTTAGTGGTTCTATTAGTTATGATATCATGTAAGGTTTTTCTTTGCATATTGTTCATGTGCCCCTTTAGCTGTGATATTATGTATGATATCGTCTAAGGTGTGGCTTTGAATAATGTTCATGTGCATCTTTGGTGGTGGTATTAGGCATGATATCCCCTAAGGTGTGGCTTTTCACATTGTTTAGGTGCCTCTTTAGAGGTGATATTATACATGATATCCCCTAAGGTGTGGATTTCAACAATATTTATGTGCCCATTTAATTATGATATTAGGCATGATATTCTCTAAGGTGTGGCTTTACACAATGTCCATTTACCACTTTAGTGGTGTTATTAGGCATGATATCCCTTAAGGTGTGGCTTTGAACATTGTTCATGTGCCAATTTAGTGGTGGTATCACACAAGATATCCCATAAGGTGTGGCCTTACACATTGTTCTTGTGCCCCTTTTTAGAGGCGGAATTATGCATAATACCCCCTAAGTCATGGTTATTATGTTATTCATGTGCAAGCTTTGTGGTGGTATTATTCATAAAATCCACAGAGGCATGATTGGTGATTTGTACCCTATGATGTTAAATGGTCCCTCATAATGTTAAATTTATATACATCTCCTAAGGTGATTCATCCCCTACGATGTTAAATAGTTCCATATGACATTAAACTTGTGTACAACCCCTAAGTTGATTCATCCCTTGTGACTTTAAATATTCCCCCATGACATTAAACTTATGTACACCACCTGAGGTGATTTAAACCCTATAATGTCAAATGGTCCACCATGACATTAAAATTTTATGTGCTCCCTAATATATAATTGAAAAGACAGTCCATGGATTTAGCACAATGCATTTTGTTGATTCTTTAACTTGAGAATTGTTACATGGCTACCTAGCATAAGACAACTTCCTTGTTAGTGGATCCATGTGTTTCATGAGTAAACAAGAATAACACAATGTGCTAGCCTTGTGAACCTCATCATATTGTATGGACACCTAGCATAATGAAACTTGCTAACCAATAGATCTATATGGCTCATGAGTGATCTAGCATAATCTAGCTTGGTTTTCCTTATGAGAGCACTATTGTTTTCTAACATCATATTGTATGGATGATGTTTGGTATTTGAGAAAAAATTAAGATTGAGTTCTCTTTAAATTACCAACTCAAATCCTTTTTTACTAATTGTTTATTTATGTCTTACTTTTATTATGTGTGTTGTGTTTTCTATATGCTTTCCTTGCATATATTTTCTATTTATTTTGTGTATCATTTTACACTTTCTCTCTATATTCATTTTTTTCTTTGTGTCTTCATCGTGGATGATTTTATGTCTTTATTGTGTATGCTTTGTGTTTTTCATGATACATTGCACCTCATGTTTGTGTGTTCCTTTGTATTTATGTAAGGCCTCTCCCTTCAAATTATAATTGAAACCCCTTTAATTCTAAACTTATGCTACTCTATCATTTAGAATAAGTGAATGTCATTGAGGAGATACATGATCAAGTTATCATTGAGTGCAACAATACTTTTAGTCATATGACTCTAAGAGTAGATTATTTAAACTCTATGTGAATGCTTCTATTAAGGTATGCGACTAAATATGTGTTGTTGATGCTATAATTTATCATCTTATATTATGTTGCTTTAAGGTCCCCTTGTAGTAACATTTATTTCATATCATTTGACTCATTTTGTTGGGAATTTCTCTTATAGTATTTACTTGAGGTTTTTCATATCAAGAATTATGACTAAATTCACTAAAGGAGCCTTACAGATTTTAGTAAGAAGTGATCAAAGGTAAGATGAAGATTAGATTCCTATAATACTTCTTAACTTAGTAAGATAAAGATAACAAGTACATAAGGAAAGATGAAGAGTTTTAGAATCTATTTTTCTATTGAGTTGTGATATATAATTGAATTATGATCCGTACTTAAATTAGAACATCTTACCTTTACTTATAGTTGGAAGATATTAATAGAGATTTAATCTGATAGGGATTATTGGACCTAGTTATAATTAGATTAATATACCAACAATAAGTATCTTAATTTATCATTATATGCATATTATCATTTTAACTGGTATTTGGAACACTATATCCTTACTAAAATGCAATAGTAATAATACTACAATTAACATTAACATAATTATTTATATAGATATTAATATTAAAATTGCATTAATATTATTACTATGATAATTAATATAGAGGTAGTAATATATATTATGTTGGTAATAACATTTTTAATATTCATGGCACTTATAATAATTATGTTAATATTAATATTATTAGAGTCCACTTTATTAAATTGTATTAAAATTAATATTAATATTGGTGCTTCCATTACTATATTATTAAATACTCATTAATAATACTATCGATTGGGTTATAACAACCAGTAATAATCTTTGTGAATATTTAATATCTTATTTATTGTGGATAGATTGTCGTCACACCAATAGTTGAAATATTAGTCCAAAAATTTCCCTATTGGCTGGTAGTTCATTTACCTTGCACCATTTATGAGGAATGGGTGGGTGCTTCAACCTATGGAAAGTGATGATTATAGGTTTCCCACTATCAAAGGGAGATTTTTTGATTGGGTATAACTGATGAGAGCATATCTTTTTGCAGAGTGGAGTAGATCAAGGAGAGTTTCAAAGATATGAGCTCCTTAGACCACATCAAACTCAAATTTGGAGGGGTACTCTTTTCACTACCATCATAGTTTGGGAATACACATATATTGAGAACCAAAGGTGAAGAAAAGAGGGAGAAGGGAAGAAAATAATAGCCGAGTAGCAAGTAGTATTGTCTCTAGGGTGAAAATGATATATAGGAATTTCATGGATATGGTTGTAGCATTTCTAGCTACAAGGTTCGATAAACTTTACAAAAATCATATCAAATGTGAAACGGTATTAAGGTAAGTTATAATGATTCTCTATATTCTCTTTTATTTCTCTTCCTTCAAGTAATCTTAAGAGGGTAGTTTCAGAAGCTAAGACACAGCAGTTAGTATCAATAGCATTAATTTTCTCTACCCTATTTGAATTCCTATTTATGCGATTTTGACACAAAAAGAATAAATTATAAATGAATAGATAAAATATGGGTTGAGCACTTGTGGAATTAATTATTCCTCAAAATCATTTTGGATTAGGTTATCATATTTAGAAAATCTAGGTTATACAAAATCTAGATCTCATCTTCTCACTGATAGCTCTGAAGTATTCAAAGGCAATTTGGGTGCATTATCAAAATGTATAGATAATATTCCTCATCTTGTTAGCCAATATTTGGTTTTATAGATCTAAGACTTGTGCTTTATCATCCAAAATAGAAAATCTTGGAAATTTGTATATTCTCCTCACTAATTCTTAAGCATGTGTCAAACTTTTCACTAAATTTTAGAGTTTCGTTTTATGAAAGGTTTCATTTTTAGAATTGTGTTTCTAGTTACAAGATGACCACCATGGATAATCTTTTTTGAGTTCTTGTCCCTACACATTCACATGAACTCAGAATGGAGATTACTTGCATTGAAGAATGTCTATGAAGGGCTTTTCTTTTTTAATGTAATTAGGTTCTTGATGCCATTCAGATTGTCCTTGGTTATGACTAGTTAGATATGAATTCTTCTCCTCTTCCATATGAGTTAGCTTCTCATTTTGATTCTAACTTGATGGATATTTTAAGTGATGTGGAAATGGTAAATTTCATTTCAGGCACTTATCTCTTGCCCCATGTTTTCCCAATTTCTTCTCTTCAATCTGCTCTTGAAAGGTATGACATTTTGCATGGTTCTTGTCTAGTGGGGGGCATTATAAGTAGGCAACACCTCCTCACTAATTATAGAATCTCTAAAATTCTTTCTTCTATGGCATGTGGCCTCTTAGTGAATTCAAAGTCCATTTGAAACTTCTTTCTTGTCAATATGATAATGTGGTTAGTGACCCTATTTACATGCTATATAAATAAATTTGATTACTCATTCAACATGTTCTTATTTAGCCTCATGAGGAACCATTTTTTACTTCTCCTGTAGATTTAGCTTCATCAGAAGGAAGCACATCTTAATGCTCTCTCTCATTCTTTTTTTTTCTACAAATTTTGGCTATAATTTTGGTGGTAAAACTGACTTAGCAGTTTGGAAGGATATTCTGGCCCTTTTTGGATCTTTGCAGGATTTCTGATGGGAAGATTTGAAGGATGGATGTGTTTCTTGTCATTTTCTGGCATGGCTACATCTCTCCATTTTTGGTGCTTCATTGTTTACTTTTGGGTCTAAATGGAAGCTCTCTTCATACTATTAGTTATTTCTATGTTTTTGATGTTCCTCTCCTATTTTTAGGGTTGAACTCTTTAGTTTGATGGTAGATTGATCCTGTAAAAGGTCACTTTTGTAATTTCCTTTGTTGGGAAAACTCTTTGGTTACTTTCTTTTAGTACTAGGGGATGCGAAGAATTTTCTCTCTTCTCTGCTTCCCTTTGAACTATATGTAATTCCTTCTTATTTTAATATAATTTCATGGCTTAGCCACCTTCATTTAAAAAAAAAAAAGCTTCCATTTTTTAAATTCAATTGAAAATTACATTTGGTCTTTGCATTGCTAGGTGAACTTAGAATCAAACTACTTCAATATTGATGACAAATTAAACAACTCACATGACTTGTCTATGTTTTAACATTATTGCATGATTTTCTACCAAGGAACTTACAACTTTAACATTTAAAGAAATTCCCATATCCTTTATGCTTGATGCATTTATGTATCTTATTTCAAAGCTTCCACTTTATGTAGGTGGGAAAGTTGCTGATAATGGTTGTGAAACTTGACTTTATGCCTGCTAGTTCCATTTTTTGAATGTTGCTTAAGCCTTTTCAAAATAATCCATTTTTTGTATATCTTGAAAATATTTTAGTCCCTAGGGGCACCTATCTTGAGGAATTATGTAAAATAGTATATGTTCCTTGCCTACACTTTCTCATTTTGCATACTTTCCTACCAAAGCATTGCAACTATATGATCTACCTAAAATCCTCTTTTCCATGATTCTTTCATGGATCTTCATACCCAGGTGAAAAGCACCCATTTTGGCATAGGCAAGTAGGACACTAGTAAAGTTAAAGTTTTTGAGTACGACTTTACACCTATAATTAAATTTGCTTGAAAATTTCTAAGCCATTTCAACAAATTCATTCTATGTATATCCTATAGTATTGTATTCCATGAAACAACATGTCTGCAAAATTCAATAAACTAGTTAGCAAGTATTGTCAATGCTTCCATATTTAACATGCAAAGAAAATATTTTTATTTAGTTAATTTATTTAATCATGTCATGGGGTGATCTTGGAGCATGTGGCCCTCTATTAAAATAATGTGAACATAGATTATATCTGTGAAATCCATAAAAACTATATTGTGGAATATTTAATTATTTTCTTGTTAAAACATAGTATTCTTAACAAAATCATGATTGGAAAAACTGTGTATTAATTTATATCCTTATACATTAAATATTTACAATACCAAGGTTAAAAATGAATGTGTTTGAAATCCTAGGAATTAGCAACAACATCAATGGTGATATTGTTTGTTGTGGTTTCCTATTATGACTTGGATCAATACCCTTGGTTATATTGTAAACAACAATATCAGTAGAGAAATAATTAATATATTCTTAAAGTTCTTTACACAATAATAAGTGTTGAAATGATGAAGAAGGTTGTCATTAATGTGTTGTCACTACATGTTGGATGTCAAAATAATATGAAGTATGACTATAGAGTAGTTATTTTATTGAAAAAGTTAAGTAATTTTGCTAAGTCTCCACACTGGTAGATTCATCACACAGTACCCTCCTGTAATTTGGTTTTCCTTTGTTCACTCTTACAAATTTACTTTTGCAATTATAATATGTTGTTCATGGACATCAGTAGCATCTTAATTTTTGAATTTTAGTTCATTTGGATAAGAGGTTCAAAAGATGCAAGTAACAGAAGATCAACATATATGGTTTACACAGTTTTCTATGTACTAGCTATAACCTAATTGGTTTGCACTCCTCCATAGATTTGAGTTAGACTTTGCAATTTTGGAAAAAATTTA
>VDFB02095224.1:0-19133 GCA_007258455.2 Sequoia sempervirens | reverse complement strand
TATACAACTATTTTCGTTGTTTTAAAGTAAAAGTCTACAAATCGGATATCCGTTTCAAATCAGATATCCGATTTGTAGACCGTTACTTTAAAACAACAACAATTTTTTTATATATATTCTTTTTACAAATCGGATATCCGATCCAAATCGGATATTCGATATGGAAAACTAGGATTGGTGTTTGCTTTGGTGGTGTGTATTGACACCCGAGCCTAAAAAAAGTCAACACAATATTTTCGCGTTTTTGGGTCGACGAAAGACGTGTTTTTTCCCTCATTGCCACTTTTTGGCATACCATGATCCCCTCTACACATACCAAAGAAAGTATATTTTGTATGGTCACCTACCTAAAGTGCATGTAAAATTTTCCTATTTACATTTTGTTAAAACTAAATTGAAATAATTAGGAAAAGATGCCTAGCTCATCACAATAGAAAGTAAAAAAGCATGCATTCAAGGAATGAAGCTTTATTTTGACAACTTTCCTGTTCTTCCTTCCAATGGAAAGATTTTTTATTATGTGGATAAACCTCCCAAGAGGGTCGACTATAGTCTTTAAGAAAAAGTCTCATTTGAATCTTAATGAGTTCCCTAAATTTTGGTGGCTTTGCATGTCTAATCAAGGGGAGAATTCCAATTACACATATCAAGTGATGAAAATTTGCTTGGCTAATATTTCACAAGGCCCACATCCTAATGGCATTAATAAAGAAGCAATTTGTAGGGGTCTAGAGAGGATTTCCTCGAAATGATCTAGTTGGTCATGTACATAGAAATGTTAATATTGTTTGAAGAGATAAAACTTTGAAAAAAGCTATACATGAGCTTAAATAATGTGTTACAACTATTCAAAAGGAGGTCATCTTGAATGGGGTTTTGCTCCAAATCTGAAACAATATCACAAATGGTCTATGCCATCTCAATTATGGTAACACATAGGATTACTTCCGTTCTGTAGAGTAATTTTTTATTACAAACTCTCTCAAGTGGAGTGGAGGTTTTAAGCTTGCCTGACATAGAATATATCAATATTCAATATTTTTTAATACAAATAATATTAATAATAAAGCATACTTATACCTTGCTTAATTCAAACCATACTTGAACTCAAATCATCAATTTATTGTAGACTCTCTTTAATGAAAGTTTTAGGTAAGATTTGAATTGAAATAATTTTATTTATAAATGTAAGTCTATACAAAGAACCATATCAAGGTCTTTAGTAAGGCACTTACAGTTTATTAAAATAAAATTTAATTTAATTTTTTAAATAAAAATATAATTATATTTAAAAAATAATTAATTAAAATAAAGAAAGGCCAACATTAACCTAATGAGATGAATCTAAACCTTGTTTAAACAAAACCTAGGGAAAAAAATTATAGAAAGTCTAGGTGCACTGTAACCTACTTACAATTAATTTTTTACACCTAGGTTAGAAAAAATTGTATGGTAAACAAACTAAATTTCTTAGATCAATGCTACTGAAATTTTTTGTTTAATCTGACCATAATTTGATAAAATGCACATAAATCATAGCAGAAAAAATCGTTTGGGGAAAAAATCGGCAAACCAAAAGTTCAGGATTGTTTGAAAAAATTGAATTTAAAAAAAAAGCATAAAAAATTGTAGAAAAAGAGACAAATCCTACTATTTTTTGAAATTTAAGGTCATTTTCATAGCATAGAGATATAGAGAGCAAATAAAATAGAGATTTTAACCCATGAATTGTAGAAAGCTTGCATGTTGTTTATCAAGTTTATGTTTGTTGAGTTTAAAGGTATCTGTTTTTTGTTTAGGTTGTGAACTAAAGATCGGTTGGAGCACCTCATACAACAGAGTAGTGTATATGTGAGATGTGGAATAAATTGTAATGTAAAATCTTTGCAGAAATGAGATCTGAGAAAAGTGGAAAAGGCTAGTGTATGAAGGAGTAATAAATGATTCAAGTGACCAAAAGCTTTGAGAAGGCAATGACATGAATGAAATAAAGTGGAGGATGAAAAAGTAAGTGTGATAAAATAAAGGATTTGCTAAGGGTTAAAATCTTAGGCAGATACTCTTTAAAGTTGTGCAAGCTTGAAATCAGAGACAATGCATTACCAGTCCAAGAATGGTTAAAATCTTAGGCAGATACTCTTTAAAGTTGTGCAAGCTTGCAATCAGAGAATGGAGTTTGAATTCAGGGTAATGCACTATCTCTAATTTCAAGCTTGAAAAATAATGTCTTTGAATTACAGACATAATCTACATGATTGGCATAAAAATGGGTGCAGGATTGAAATCCTTCAAGAGCTATTTTACAAGTTTTGAACATGAAGTGGAATTATTTGTAATATTCTCTATGTACAAAGTAAAGTGCCTATAGGCTATGCAGGTTATAGATTTAGTATTAGACATTTACATACTTTCATTTCATTGCTGCAGTCATCATTAATGAGGAACCTCAATGTTTTTCATTTTGGAATAGTACAACCTTGGACATTTTGCAAGAATTAGCTAAAAAACTAGACCAAAACATGCTAACCCTGCAACTTGACAAGGAAAAGACTATAATTGATTTGACTTGACATTTAAATGATGATTAATCTATGACATAAAGAGAGACAAAGTAGTATGATCATTGATTTTTGTATAGGTGCCACAAATAGTTTTTTTGGGGGACCTTGGTACAAACTTGGGCCATATGAGGACTTCAAAATCTTTGGGAAAAATTCGATCAATGTTTTATCTAGGGGCAATAGAGTCAAGCCTATCACCTAACATCTAAACATACAATGAACTTAAAACGATACAATAAAGTTATTTACAATTTGGACTGATTTGGTGTAGACTACTCATTCTTTATGCAGGTTTCATAGGTACAATTTTGACTAACTTGATCAAATTAGGCTTCTGAAGTTTTCTTGGCATGGAGGTGGTAAATGCTATAACCATTTATAAGGTCACCTTACATAGGGACAACTAGTGAAAATGACTGGAATGGTTTATTTTGATTAATGAAGAATCCCTTGCTTTATTTTATTGTGGTTTACTTTATTTTAGGGCATATTGACAAGATTGCAATCTTAAAGTTCAAAGCAAAAAGGAACCTATCTACATGCGCGTGTATGGAGGGCAGACTGTAGATTCAATGGCGGTCACCCTTAACTTATCGTGACCCTAATTTATTGCAGAAAACACACCAAATTTAGGGTTTTTTAATGTGGAAGTTGTTAGGGAGATTTATGGCGATTTTTTTGCGATTTCAACATGCAAAAAATTGTGATTTTCAACTATTTTTTGCCAGTCAACGATCTACGAAAAATCCTGAAAAATTTGGCAACACTAAGGATTTTTGCTTCTATGACATAAATGATTAGAAGATACAAACTTCTAAGTTGAGATCACTATGTCATTTGAAAGAATAATAAATTTTATTAAAATGAAAGCAGAAAGTAACCATTCTTCCTAGAATGAAACCCAATCCAAAATTAAACAAATTCAAAATAATAATAGCAATCGCACCTTGGTGTACAATGGGTGTGCCAAAGAGGTGTGAGAGGTCAATTAGGCAAAAAGTGGTCTTTTTTTTTGCATACATTTTGTAGTACATGAGGTCAATGGGTAGGCCATTTAGCAATGTCATGTCCTCATAATCGTACGATTTAAATAACAAAGAATCATATCTAAAAAGATTAACCAAATCAATATCATCATAATTATAATTGTCAAAGACAATATTATAATTATAAATATTAAAATATAGATATTAATAATCAAAATATTATAATCATTATGATATTAAAAATATAAATATTGGCCTCCTTGGATGCCCCTTTGCTCAAGAATGTTGGAGATGGCTTTGTGCAAGATTGGGTTGGGCATGTACGATGCCCAACAAATTGCTCAGCTGGTTTCGGTCTTGGCCTTTGTTGAAGAGACATGCAATATATGGGGATATATGGACAATGAGCCCCTCAATTGTAGTATGGGAGCTTTGGAAAGAAAGGAATAGGAGACTATTCCAAGACAAGAGGATGAGCTTAGTATCTCTCATTAGCAAGATATAAGCCTCCCTAATAGAAACATTAAATGCTAAATTGGAGTCGAGTGTGGGAAAGGATAAGACATTTTTGGACTGGGATTCTAAGCTACGTGGAGCATGGCCCTCTCTTAGAATACCACAATGGGTCAGACGCGATGGCATTGATGTTAAGGCTACCCGAGCCTCCGTGACTTGGACCCCTCCCTCACATGGATGGCACAAATTGAATTTTGATGGGGCCTCCAAAGGAAACCCAGGACCTTCTGAAGTTGGTTGCATCATCAAGGACTCACACGGAATCATAGTCTCTTCATGAGCCTGTCGACTCCTTAAAGGGATGAATAATGAGGCAAAATTTTGAGCAATGATACCTGGATTGAAACTTTGTAAAGACTTGGGTTTGAAAAAGATTTCCATTGAAGGAGACTCAGCATTAGTCATAAATGCCTTAAGAAGTGGAAAGGTTGTAAACTAGAAACTCAGTGCTTTACTTACCAAGGCATCAAAATTATTGCTTTCATTTGAAAGTACAACAATAAATCACATATACAAAGAAGGAAATAGAGAGGCAGATGCATTAGCAAATGAGGGAGTCAAGGCTGAGCAAATCTTGACCATATGCCAACTGGTGTCACATAATCTAGGCCAGAGCTAGCTAGATCGGACTTATGGGCCTCCCATCCGAGCCAAAGGAGATAAAGATGCCTCCCACCACCAACAAGCTCAGGAACAAAGCAATTAATCTGAAATGATAGAGTTGTCAGTCATAAGTGATAGGACAGTTTGGCATGGTAAGCAGCTCAAGATAGTGGTACAGGATTGTCATCAACACACTCAAAGCAAGAAAAATGACAATAAGAAGAGTACTAAGCATTAAGTTTTACGAGAATAATGGTAGTCGTTGGTATTGCAATTCGTGTGAAGATTGGGAGCTGATCGAATGAATTAAACTTGAATCAATCAAGAGGATGATTCAGTTTAATGAGGTCAGCCAAACCATTAATGATCATCGGAGGGTTGGCTATCTATATATTTGAAGTTGAGAAATTGGAGTCACCTGAAGATGGATACGCCCATTAAACTAAAGAGCTCGAAGAAGGAGGGAGCCTTCCTAGGATTTATTTCAGACCAGAGGTTGACGAAAATATGCCTGAACAAAGATATTCTTTGCTTGGAGGTAGTGAGAATGGTGTTAGGAAGGAAACATTGTTTCTCGCAAAACAAAACCAGAATGAATTCGAACATATCGTCCCGCTTCCTTGCCTCTCTACAAGACTTAAACTTGCCTAAGGTATGATGCTTGGTTCTCCTATGAGCAGTGTTCAAGGCCTCCATTTTGGTGGATGACATTGATATAGTGGCCATTGCTCTTCTAGAGTGGGGATTTTGTGGCTAGACGACATCGTTCGAATGTTTCAATAGGGTCTGGAGGTGGACTGGAATCCATTCATACTTGGCTTAAACGCCAAAGAGTTGCAACAACACAGGCACTGGGCAATGTTGGGCTCCACGTTCCTTAGCCGCAGGTTGGGCTTGGATGAAGTGACGGGAATTCACTAGTGTCATGAATTTGTTGAGCTCATTGGAAAGGCCAATTCTATGAGGAAGATGACTAAGGTATGGTGGGTGAAATTTTGGCTTCGATTTTGATAGCGTATTATAAAGGATATGTAATGAGAGGTCCCATCTATTTGAGAAGGGTCATCACCCTTTTGAAGGGCACCTCTGATCAAACATTCATGAGGATATTAAAAGACAAAGAATATTGTGGAAGAAGGGATCATGGAACAGTTATGCAGAAATATATGTATAAACACGCAGGATTTGAGTACTCCTAAGGAGCTGTAGTTATTTAGAGAGGGAACGCATGAGTAATGAATAATATTCTAGAACAATCCCTCTCCATTTCACATGAATGAAGGATACAAATCTGAACAGCAAATCCGTTGATGCCATACCGGATGATATATTTTATCGCTCAGCAATAGATATGCACAAATATTCAGAAGATATCCTCAAGAAGAATCAGCCATCAAGCGGGACACCACCCTCATTATTCCTTCATTCATAAATTAGAATATTAGTTTATTTATTGAATTATTATCTTTAACTTTAGGGAATAAATTATTTAATTATCTTTTTAACGTTACTTTTTCCATTTTGAGAAAATGGGATTACCTTGTTTAAAGCATTTGAGTTGTAAGTTAAAGTCCTAACTATACATTAAGTTGGTGTTTCCAAGGCAAGATTTAGGGTTTTCTAAAAAGGGGACATTACAAGTAGTATCAGAACATAATCTTGCCACCCTATGGAAGAAAGTTAAAACAAGAAGGATCCATTGAAGACTATATATCTAAATTTCAAAGGCTATCAATAATGGGACACCACCCAAGCAAAAAGGATAGGAGCACTTTCATGGAAGGAACAATGCAAGGAACCACACCACGATCAAGAGGAACTAAAGAGGAAGGACTTTGCCGTGATTGAGGAAATGTATGGAAACCAAGGCACCAATATAGTCCAAAAGACCTTACAAGAGCAATGCAAAGAGAATGACAAACCTAATTTGTGTGCAAGTATTCAATCTGGACCTAAATCAAGTGGGGAGGTGTCTCCTAACCCCTTGTTTATTAGATTAAGGATATTAATTTGAGGCATTCCCAATTGGGAGACTAAGATATTCGATCATCCCAAATTTTAAGTTGTTTGAGGACAAACAAATTTGGGAGGGGAGGACTGTCATGTCCCCGAAATTGACACCGGGATAACAAAATACATATTTAAAAATATTAACCATCCAATACCATTATAATTATAATTATCAAAGATATATTATAATTAATATATATATATATATATATATATATATATATCCTTGTAATATTAAAATGTAAATTTTAACGACATAATATTATAATCATTACATATGATATAGTAGATATTAAAAATATATAAAATGCAAACATAAAATAATATTATAATTATCTAATTATGATTATGACCATTATAATTATGGCAATCACATTACAAATATTAGAATATAAATGCTAGCAATTTAGATATTATTATGATTATGATCCACAATAAATAAAATTATAATTACAAATATAAAATCTGATATTATTATTATACAATATATAAATCATACAAACATAACAAGACAGCGATTACCTTAAAAAGCCACGAACCATGTCGGCAGCAATTAAGATAGAGGGAGAGATAGATTTAAGTGTACAAATATTAAAAGAGAGGATACGGGAGGATAACGATTAGCGTGACAAAGAAACTCAGTCTGCAATAATACTCTGGGAAAAGTATAAGGTGATCTTAGAAGGGGATATTCCAGTCGTGAGGGAGATGTGAGCTTGTTAGAGTGCATTCGCTGACCTCTGTGAAGCACCATTTTGCGCCCCTCTTGAAGGAGACCCCAAGATATTAAGTCTGCTGCAATTCCTGGGCAGTTACCCTGAGTTGGACGGTATACATGGTGGCTGAGCATAAAAAGAAAGGTCTCTCATTTGCTGGTCATAATCTGAGTTTATAGAGCACTGCTTCTAGAGACGTGGAGAAGTGTTAAAGCTGGGCGGAACCATCTGCAAGTGGAGCGGTTCTTACCCAGCCTGCTATCATCATCGTGCTTGCCAATGTTCAAGTTCCAGATCATAGCTGTGTGTTTTTCTGGGCACTCTAATGTGGTTATTGGGTTTCGTAGAATGCTGAAGAAAACGATGATATAATCATTTGAGGAAGCACGATTATATGTTACCGAAACGAGTAATCATGAGTCGGGCCGTGTATTATTATGAACAGCGAGTATCTCTGCTAAATGGAAGCCACGCCAGCATTTCAATGGTAAAAGTATTGGAGACGGCAATGACCCAACCAAGGAATATGATCAGTGCATTTTGAAGTTATCTGGCCACTGAAGACAAATGTATGATATTCCACAGCACCATCCAGAAGTGTATTTAACTCAGTCATTCAAAGGATATAGATAGAGCAAAGAAAAGGCAATATACAAAAAGATATTGAAATATATATAGGGATAGAGCTTTCAGAAGCAGTTTACAGATTTACGAATGGAATAGAGATTAGAGAGTTGTGTACAGATATATATAATAGAATTAATTAAAAAAGAGCAAGTTATGAGAATTATATACACTTAACAGCAGACCATTTAAAACATCATATACAGATATACATATAACTGACTTATTAATCCAGCCATTATCAGCTTTTGGAAGTGGCTCTTGATAGAATTGAGAGTTAGTGTTAGAATTATCGGCTTCAAATCCACTGAATACCTTAAATTAGAAGACTAGAAAGAAAACTTTCAGTTATACCCAAAAAGGGGACATTACACTTATTTAGTTGTTTGACAACAATTTCTAAGAGATGTGAAGGAAAGTTAAGAGAGAAATCAAATACTTGTCCCATCTGTATAATATAACTTTTGATAATTTTATTGGAAAGTCGTGCAAAGTTAATTCAAGCGTTGATTATCTTCAGACTCTAATTTTCAAAACATGCAGCAGAATACAGTTTGAAAACAGAAAGAAAATTATTAAACAAAACATAGAGAACAAAGGCTCCCCAAAGTCCAACAAAAATTACAGCCAATCTAAATTTTAAGTATTAAGCATACTGTTTACAAAAATTGCTTTCAAACCAATTTCAGCAAAGCCAAATCTCTAGTACTAAATTAGAATACTTGTTGTTCAAAGATAGTTCACACTACTTCCAAATCAACTTTGCATGAGTTTTCAAACGAACTTCAAAGTAATATGCATGAGGTTTCAAGCCAAATTCAAATTAATCTAAGTTTTTTGATGGTTTACATAAGGAAAACCATTAGAGTAATTTTGCATCTCTACAGTCCTGCTCTTTTCCTATAATGCTGCCCTACTTCCCACATCAGGGAAATCATCTAAGGAAAGGTAGGGAACTAAAGTTTGACTTTAAGGGAATAATACAGTATTCCAGCAGGCTTGAACCCTGTCTACAGGGTAATAAAAATATACTGCATCAAACAAATTGATTCTAAAGAATGGGAATTAATATTTAATTCTATCTAGAACAAACAACGGAGAGAATTTAAGTTCAAATTAGATGTGATTTTTCTAATATTTCACTGCCTTACTCCATATATGACCTAGACATGCCTATGAGGATATGTCCAAAGCTTGCCATTACAGTTATATAACTAATATTCAACTACAATTTTAACTATGTATTGAGGGGATTTCTTCATCAATAAAACACATGTTGTGCCCTGAACCATAGTTTTATTTGTATTTAATTCTGGTGAAACAAAGAGCTCAAATTCTAGTCCGGGCTTGATAAGACTGAAGGGGATACAGGCTAAGGCCAGAGGTGGATAAGCCTGATATCACAGGGTTTCCCTTCAAATGGTGAAACCATGCTAGTCTCCTTGTGTAGGTTTTCTTATCAATGTAAAAATTATGTAGAAAAGAGGAAAGCATACCTGAGCAGCCTTAAGGTTGATTTGTTCTTAAGCCATATCTTTGTTAAGATTATGCCCCACTATTTCGCAAAATTATCAGCAACCCTCCAACCGTAGTCTTTGACTTTTGGAGGCGCCCTGTTTTTTCAGGAGATAAAGAAGCCAAATGGAGGTTTTATCTTCCTCAGCCCTCACTGGACACAACACGCTTGGAGGAATCCTGCGAAGAAAGCCCCATAATTAAACCCTAGTAAGGTACCATTGTTTTTTTTGCTGATCTACGTGCAGAAACAGAGCACATACAAAAATGAATAAACTCTTCAGGCAGAAGGAAGAGAGCGCTGCTCTGGAGATATGATCCACATCTTCTGCCAACATCTCTCTTTGAGTTGCTCAACAATAAATCTTTTCATATCATGTCCGATGGGCTGTGTATGGGTGTACATATGACCTTCATTGTAAGGACGGTGGCGGCATTAAATTTTCATTTCACCGATGAATGGATCAGATCACTCTGATCGTCTTGCATCTCCTCTCCTGCACTGCACGCCGTTGATCAGCTTTGTTCATTTCAAATAGGATACACCTTCGGCATAAATTATGTCAACTTTAACGTAATTAGTAATTGCATAGAACTTCTTGCGGTATTTTAAAATTAAGACAGCAAAATAAAAAATATAGTGAAACATTCCCTAAGAGAGTGTTTCAGAAATTTTACCAGGTGATTCTAAATGTCAGAGATAACCTAATTTAACCTCGTTCCTTACGATATTAAAACCCAGGTCAAAATGACGAAAATTTCAGGGTTTTTAAACAATTTAAGATCCAAAGGTCAAAGTTAATTTAAATGTCGATTGGCAATATAAGCTTCTTTTATTAATAAATAGCAAGGTAAAATGCCTCCAATAAACATTGAATCTGTGCATGAACTTGCAAAGATCAATATAAAAGAACCGTGAACAACATTTGTTAAAAAATGTTGTCCTAATATTGTCTATTATTGAAGAAAACAACGAAGAATTTAGATCTCATCTGACCTTTTTACAAGCTTTGTTGCGGCAGCAGCGTTGGAAAATCTTCTTGTGCGTGAAACTGTTTGTGTTCTGAAAAAAAAGAAGGGGACGAAGGTCAATGCCGCAAGACCGTTACACACAATGTGAATCTTCGAAACGACATATACACATTACGTATATATTTCGTAATGCATTAACTGTGTACGACATTTGTAAACCAATGTAGCCCTAATATGGTTTATTATTGAGGAAAATGATAATTTTATACTCTAGAGAAAAAGAGAAAAGAAAAACTAACAGATATTATTTTAACTGACCTTTTTGCAGGCTCTGCGGCTGCTACTGAAACGACATATACGCATTGTGAAAATGTTTCGGGATGCTTCTTCAATTAATCCCGGGACTTGAGGACACAACTCCTGCTTTCAGAGGACATTAACAGCAAAAACATTTGAACTTCCGCTTTTAAGAGGACAGTAATCGTACCGTTAGTGTTGGAAAAGGAAATTTCACTTCCATTCGTTAGTGTTGGAATAGGAAGAAATTATTTTAAATTTAGGGAAAATAGATGACGATAGTTTTTTTTAATATTATTATTAGTATAAGATATTTTAAAGAGATATTTATTAAAAAATTAGATATTAAAGTTATTTTATTTTTTATAATACAGTTATGGATACATAAATTTTAATTTATTTTATAATTATTTTTGAAATATATGTTAATTGTGTTTTTATTTGTTTTTTATTTATGTGTATGATCATGATGTAATGTTTTGTGTCTTGTTGTTATTGTAGAACATCTTTCAGCGTAAATATTATTTTATTATTTGTAATTTGATTTTATTTTTATTTTACTCATTTATAAAATTATGATGTTTTAAATTTATTTTATAAAATTGATGGTTTATAAGTGAATTTGAGTAAAACTAAGGTTATGGTTTTCAACATAATTATTTGAAAGTAGCTTTTGGAGCCTATTTCATTTATAGGAAAATAAGGTAATGTGATTTTATATTCTACTTACCTCAGTGTATCTTTCACACAACCTCTTTTCAATATGCTTCATGTTATAGAAGAGAGATTGTGTGAGGGTTATGTTGCACCCAATACACTTGAGAGACACTATTTCCAACTCTTGTTTCGAGATGCCAAAATAAAATTTCGTATCTTCTGAAATTTAGTGTTACCAATAATCTTGAATGATTGTGAGTTTTGGGGATAGGGACTTCACAGTATTAGTTGGACTCAAGTTGATAAAGTCCTATTTCTATTCTATCCAAACATATGTGGGTGAAACTATTAGTTCCACATACAATTTTTTTTAATTTGGCCTTCACCCTCTTTATATTTTAGTTACATTTCATGTAGTGTTGTTGCTTCATTTATTAAGATGTATGGCCAATAGAAAATTAGACATAATAAATATCAATTCAAGGCTCTTCAATCATTTATAAGTTATGTGAATGTAACATCAAGAACACTTGATATGTCAAATACGTATAGGTTTCTCACAAGGAATTGGTATTGATATCAATCATTATCTTCTATATATTTTATGTGTAATGAAATAACTTGCACATGACAAGATTATAATAGGGAAATGTAAGAGAGGGGGACCAACCACATTCAAGGCCCCAGGTCATGGAGAGCCAAGAGCGAAAGGCTTCCCCAACTTACCTCAGCTTAACGGAGAGTTAGGAAATGCAAGACAAGAATGATGAGGACTATAAGGTCCTTCAATCACTATGTTGTAATGACCCTAAATTTTATATGGAACCTATCAACAAATAATTCAAGAAATGAGAGAAACAAAATAAATTATATTCATCTCAGCATAAAACCAAATGCATTAAATTCATCTAAACAACAATTACTTGAGACATTTCATCTAATTACTATAAATCATTCAATAATACGGATGTTGAAGTTAGTATTGTTTGTTTTCCTAATCATAAGTATGGTTAGATTGGATGGTTGCATTGGGATGCCCATAGAGGTGTTCCTTCCAATCCCAAGAGCAGGTACGCAAGCCCTATTGGCCCAACAATGGAAGACACGCAATCACCCATGTGGGTAAACTACCTAGAAGGGCCTCTAGCACCTGTTATCCCTCCTGCACCTCCTATACCTCCCTCTACTTATGATTGACAAAATAGGGATCTATGATTTGTAAACAAGGAAGCCTGAAACTTCAAGTTAATATTAATACTGTAGAAAGCAAAGAGACTGCTAAATCAACTGTATATTCTCAAGCTTTAAATCTAATACATATACATATTCATGTTCTGAATCGAATGCAAATGTTCATTCCCTAAATTGAATGCAAATGTTCACTCTCTAAATTATATGCAAATGTTCATGCTTTAAACCAAATGCAAATATTCATGTTTCAATCAAGGCTATGGCCATATTCTCTTGGGTTAGAATTCACAAACCATACCTCAAGCCATGATAGAGATCTGGCCTCAATTCACACACCTTCAGAAAATTGATGATGCTTTGAAGGAGGAAGAAGGAGCTATTTAAAGGCGCCTTGGATAGATGACAAGATGTCATTTCTAGATAGGTTGCTTCATGCAAAAGATGTGTCTCTCAACCACACATCCCTTCATTTGAGTTTCTCCCGACGCCGGCTTAGAACATGTTTTTCAAATTAAAAACATGACCTTTGAATTAGCATTATATCCCTTTGTTTTAAATCTAAGACATATTGATGAATAAATGGGGATTTATATATATACATATGTAGATTTATTATATTATTACATTCTTACTTACTGAAGGTAAATGTATATTTATATACATTATATTTACATATGGATGTAAATTAATCACATTTATTTACCTAAGGTATTATTGATGTTATAATCATTAGATAATATTAAAAGCAATGAGAGTTTATTATTTTAAATTATGATATGGCCCATGACATATGTAGACCCGAGACACAGAACAGGGCTAGGTGAACCAATTTTTGAGTTCAACACTACACCTCATGAAGCTCTTTTCCTAAGAATAGAAGCACAATCCTACGATGATAGCATTGTGCGTTGGTGTCTCTCAAGTGAGTTGGTGTTTGTACGACTAGAGGACTAAAGAGACAAGGTTAAACTTTAGAAAACAAACTAACGGCTTAGCTAACTACTTTTAAAGGACCAAAAAAATGCTATGAAGTAGGAAATATATGCTCTAAATGATAAAGTAAATACACAAGAGTTAGGGTGGCAAGAATGATCTCGCAAAGGAATTCGTTCACTAGCTAGCTTCTAGTAGCACATTCCCCTACATACAAAGAAGAGGAAAATTGTTGGGTGGTTGTATAGGGACCTGCCTCAGTCATACCCCTGCTTAGGTGTTCCACCTTCATGGATAACCAAGAAAGTGATAATGGATAAATAGTATGATAAAGGAAGCAATACTATAAAGGACACTAAAACACTACAAAATAGTAAATGTGCTTACTCAACTAAGTAATAGAGGAGAGGAGTGGGAAGCTTACCACCTCCACCAAGATCACTCGAGGCTAATGGAGGAGAAAATGAGAGTACTTGAGCCTCTACTACAATGGTTTTGTCCCACACGTGTTCTACTGAAGTGATGAAGTGAAGTTGTTGTTGCTATGGAGTGCAAAAGTGCTTGGGAATGCAAGAAGTGAGTGCAAGAGCATGAAAGTTAGCTTATGAAGAGATTGATTTGAAAGCTTAGAAGATTGTAGAAAATGAAATGCATGTAGAAGGAGGTAATTTGAAGGAAAGATGAAGAAAATGGTCATATTCGGGTCAGTTGGAAAAAGAGGGCACTAGAAGTCGACTACCAATGAGAAGTGTAACGCCTTTACAGGCTCCAACCGCAAGAATCTGCTAGGGACGTAAGCGTGCCGCATGGACATTTGCACACCACGCTGACGTCCCTAACAAAAATTCCCTTGCCAACGCTTAAAATAGGTGCCAAGTGGAACAAATGCAACAAGCTTATGTGGGATTTAGCCTTTGAACTTGGTTCTCTAAAGTAGAAAAAGGAAAAAGGGGAATTTGCATAAGGGGTGCAAATTTACTCCTATACAGGAATATGATGTAAATACTTGATAATAGTTTATAATAATAAGCCACTTTGAAAGGACATACCTCAAAACTGTCCAATAAGAATACAATTAATAATATGATGATAATAAGTTAGGATCTACCTCATATGTATACCATACTTATGTTACATGTATTTCATCCAAGATGACTTAACTACCTATATAAGATTACATTAATGGTCATATTACTCAATTAAGAGTTGTGGTAGCCACAATTTGACTACTCATACCATATGCATAATATAGGATTAATTGAGCAACATGTCTCTCTTCACGCAAGTGTTGTCCTCGATATAGGTAGTTATTGAGAAGGTTCAGTTATTTGATATCATATCTTTACGGTTATTTCAATTAATATTATTTAGTTTGATATAAACTAAAAGTATATTTCTAAATTAGAAATACACCAATCTTGGAAAACAATGATCCACCATACACCCAAAATGAAACATATCTTTCACTAGTAGTTTGAGAATTGGAGTAATAATTTATTTACAAATCATGATTCAGTCATCTGTCTAGGGAATCATTTATAGTGAACAAAAATATTTTTTATCTTCAAGAATCATGATTTTTATACCTACATCATGTAGTTGTGTAATGATTTCTTTATTAACTTAATAGAGATTTGACGTGTAGTAGGTTAGTATTTGGTCTAGTGTCAAATTTTGGGGCAAGCGTGCATTAGATAATACTCCTATGTTTTTATCTATTTTATTTGTGATTAATCCTATTGAGGATTCCCCAAGGAACAACCTCTTGGGTCTAGCTAAGGTTGAATTAAAGTAATAGCATCTACTCTCAACAATTGACCTTTAATCACTCACATTCTATTAATGAAATAATAAATCCATCATCAAGAAAATATTTTCTTGACCTTGAAGTACATTGAATGATCTACGAATGTGAGAAAAAAATCAAGATCCAATAAAACACATCCATCAATCCCTTTTTCCCACAAATAATATCAAAACTAATATCCTCCATTATAAAGTAATCATATTATGAGGATAGGTTATGGTCTTAGGAACCCCTCTACCTACTCCTAAAGACGAGTATGATCTCAGTGAGTAACATGAGAAGATTCTAACAAAGATATCAATCATAGAACTTCTCAAATCATCTAGCATTCATCAAGACATATTAAATCAAGTCTTGAATGATTAAAGGGTTCCCAATGATATCAAATCTTCTCAATTCCAATAACTTATTTCCCATTTAACCTTTGACCATCATATCATCTTCAGTTTTAATGGAATGTCATCTCTTGACCGTTTCCATAATTTACCACTCCATATTGGATCCATAATCACCAAACATGAGATCAAGAGGGTACTTATAGATAATAGTTATGGGCTCAATATTTGCACCTTGTGGCTAGTTAAACTTATTGGATACATAGAAAATACCTTGGAACCATATATTATCATAATTAAGGCCTATGATAATATAGAAAGAGGTAAAGAATTCAATGTTGTCTTTTTTATCAAAGTTGGACCCATTGTGTATGGCATCTTTTTCCATGTCATCAATCTTGACCTTTTTGTATAACATTATGTAGTGTAGAAAACTATACACATTTACAATTTCACAATATGTTTGGGTCCCTTAATTTAATAAGACTTAATTAAGCTTCTAATTTACACAATTATGCATTTAAAATCCTAATTAATCTTTCTTTTTGAAAGGGGAACTTGTATTAAAAACAATTGCAAACATCACTTAAATTTCCTTGGAAATTGAGTGTCCTCGATTTAGGTCCTAGGACCCATTCGCCCAAGGGTGAATGGGTCCTCCTTAAGTTGAGGATCTCAATTTTTAATATCCTTTTGGCAAAACTTTTATAATTCAAATTCAAATTGCAATTGTTGGCCTTTGATGTTTAATTGTCGCTCGAGAAATTAAAAAATTACCTATAAATACAAGTTATTTTTATCAATCCAAATCTTAATTTTTTTTATGAGAGAATTCCTATAGAAAATATTATTTTCAAGAGCATTCAAGAGTATATTTATCAGTCTTCTACATCAACATTCAATATCGCAAGCATCATGTCAAATCTATTCGCATATGTATAAGAGCGAATTTGCATCGTAGGTGCAATTCCCCTTTTTGCCTTGTTGCACCTTAGAAAACCTAAGTCAGAGGCTTAATTCACTTAAGCCCACCGATGGTAGTCCACTTGGTGTGTATTTTATGTCGGTGGAGGAATTTCTGTTGAGGACGCCCAAGCGGTGCACAAACATCCCCGCAATGCGCTTACGTCCCTATAGATTCTTGTGACTGAGCCAACAAAGGCGTTACTCTTCCCATTAGCAACGAAGTTGTAATGCCTCCTTCAGCCACCCAACCTAAATATGGTCATTTTATTTCTCATTCCTTCATAATTATTCTTTGGACTTTCATTAGGAGGTTGGATGAAGATTGGAAGAAATCTTGAACAGACTTGGCTCTCATACTTTCACTCTCACAAGCTCACTTCCAAACATTCCAAGCATTCCATAGCAACAATATCTCACTCCATCACGTCAATAGAGCAAGTTTGGGACTATGCCATTGTAGAAAAGGCTTAAGTTCCTCTCATTTCTCCTCCAAGTAGCCTTGAGTGCTCTTGGTGGAGGTGGTAAGCTTCCCTTTCCTCTCCTTTATCATTTGGTTGAGTAGCATAGTATTGTTTGTATTGCTTATGTCTTTATCACTTCTTTATCTTTCTTCCTTTGGTTTTCCATGGAGGTGGGAACACCTAAATGGGGGTCTAACTGAGGTAGACCCCTATACAACCACCCCCAACATTCTCTTTCTTGTTGTGTGTAGGTTAGTGCATTTTTTAGGAGCTAGCTGGCGAACAAGGTCTTCTATGAGATTGTTTTCGTCACCTTAGCTTTGGTATATCTACTCTATCACCTTCGTTTGTACTTCTCATATTTCATAGTGTTATTTTGTCCTTGTAGAAGTTGTTAAGATAGGTTGTTAGTCATTTTGACAAGTTCAACCTTATCTTTGTTGTGATCTGACCGTATGGACCACAGTGCACTTCTGAGATGCCAGCGTGTCGTACTCCCGTCCAAATTCCACGCTAACGTCCTCGGGAAGAGTGCTCCATGAGGTGCAAAGTTGGACCTAAAAACTAACTCGCCTAGCCCCACCTTGAGACTCAAGATTGCAGAGTGATTGTAGGACACCATAATCCTCATCATTCTCGTCTGCATACCCTGAACAACACACTTAGCTAAGGTAAGTTAGGGTAGTCTCTCGCATCTTGACCCTCTAGGACCTGGGGTCTTGCATGCGGTGGTCCCCCTCTCTTACATTTTTGGTGAACCCAATGTGAACCAACGTCTATTCATTCATTGGTCTTAAAACTACCTTTAGATATTTTGCGGTTGTTGCAACCTCGCGTGTTGTGAAGGTTTATGAGCATCACAACCCAATCCACAACTTTTGGGAATATCATGAGGAGAAGTATACGACACCTCCTGATGGATAGAATGAAGGTATTGATTGGTATCTCTATGGGTCTTTTCTCCAGTCCCGTTGTTAGTTTGGTTGCTTAGGAACAGTTATCAAGGAATGAGATGGGGTTTGCTGATGAGACCGATCACATTCCCACTCCTCCTACATCTCCCACACCATCGTCGGTGGATGAGCATGAGGCCATTCAAATCCCTATTGAATATGTGTCTGCCCTTACAAGAGGGTTGAGTGACCTTGAAAATAATTTCGAAAGAAATTTGAAGATGGTTAGAGTTGCTCGAGTTGTCAGTGAATTAAAACACATGATGAACAAAGATCGAACAAGTGTAGAGCTTCTGAGTAGCCTCTTTGATATTGTCAAATTGTGTGCTCCTTCTGGCAACTCTAGTTTTGCACAAGGAGCCACCTTCGAAGAACTCGAGAAACAACTAGGAGTATCAATGCCTCCCACTTCTATCTATATGGTTGATGCGGTCCCTTCCATTAGTATCCCTTCCATCCCTGAACAACCAAAAACTATCAAGGTGAATAAGGTCCCATTGGGATTTAGCTTTACCCCTTCTGTAATCTCCAATGGTGGAGGTCTGGGCAGGACAAGTGGTGGAGGTTTTGGTAGTGGAGGTGGATTCTATAGCGAAGGTGGTGCTGGTGAAGGTGGTGTTGGCGAAGGTGGTTCTGGCGGAGGTCATCGCCGTGGTTTCAGCGGTGGCTTTGGTAGTGGTTTTGGCAGAAGTCACATTGGTGGCGGTTCTGGAAATGGACCTAGTGGTGGTTCTAGAGGAGGAGGTTCCTCTGGCACTCTATCTTCTAATGACCCTATTTTGAATTATCTATTTCAGAATACGGTTAAGATGCAGAGGCGGTTAGTGAGCCTCTCCCAGGCCTCAACCCAACCCATTTTCCAACCCTTATTTTGACATAGCTTGTTGTCAGTCACTATCTTACACACTCCCTTCCCTCAAGGAATGGAGATTCCAAAGTTTGAGAAGTTCAGTGGCAAGGGGGATCTGTAGACACACATGTCTTCCTTTAACGCTCTTTGCACCAACTTCTTCCATCATGATGCTTTGAT
>VDFB02095223.1:0-15662 GCA_007258455.2 Sequoia sempervirens | reverse complement strand
CCCAATAACCATCTCTCATTGCAATACACACTAATGTAATAATGGCGACCAAGAATATTCCCTACCAAATGAAATCCACATCAGAAAAGATACGCAAATATACATCTCAAAAGAGAAATACATAATCAATGCTCCAATCTCAAATAATTGAAAAATAGATTCAACCCCACATTAGTATCATGAAAAATAAAGATAATTAGATATAACATGTGGATTCCCAAGACTCCAAGACTAGAATCAATGCTAGGTTTGATTTTACAAATAAATCCGCATGGGAGTAGCCATAGATCAATAAGAATCCTCCAAGCAACCATTCAAATTTGTAACTGTATTCATTACAATGTGTCCCCTTTTGTTACAATAGAAGCATTTGTAATTATTCTTTCCTATTGAAGCATTATTTTTATTTTTGGCAAATAAAGAAGATTTTAAAAGTTAAGTGAGTTTTAGAGACTCTTTTCTCTTCATCAATTAAATAAGATATCACATTCTTTAAGCTTGGACTTGGATTCAATTTGTTTAAAGTAAACACAATATTGTCAAAACTTGAAGGCATACTATTTAATAAAATAGTCTTGCCATCATCATCATCAATTGTACGTTTTATTCTAGCATGTTGATTAAGAAGAGAACACAACGTACTAATATGTTGAACAATACTATTATCCTCATTCATTTTCAAACCAAAAAGTTTTTGCTTCATTCCCATTTTAGCACTTGAAGCCTGTGAACCAAATAAGGAATTAAGACTTTCCCATATTTGGTTTCAAATCAATATAATGTAAATATGCATCAGATAATCCAAGTCCAATCACTGCTGTAGCTTTATGATCTTTCGCTGTCCATTTTGATTGTTCATCTACATCTTGTGGTTTTTTAATAGTTCCATTAACAATCTCGAGAGATCTTTCTCTATTAAAACCAATTGCACTTTGGCTTGCCATGTATGAAACTCGTGACTTTCAAACTTTGAAATAAAATATGATTTCTTCATTTTAAATAAAATCAATCTCATCATTTATCACTCCCTTTTTATAGAACAAGAGAGGGATCATAAATATTCAGAATGAACTGCAATTTTTTTGTTTTTAAAAAGACTCATACCATATCATCTCCTTACAGGCTGTCGGTTCACACATTGAAAAAATACTTACCAAAGACCGAAAAACAGATTTTGATTTCTTCGTTGTTCACTCATATGCCCTTTGTGCAGCAACCTTTATTCATGCCTTCAAATAGCTCTATGCATCACAATCCCCAATCCGGAGAAGGTATTGTAAAGGCAAGAAAAGCAGCACTTCAAATGACTTTTGTAATAAAATAAACCCCTTCAAACACCACCTGTACAGCAAGTCTCCATATGCTCTTTAATCATAGACTCACATGAATCATTAATGCTCTGATACCAATGTAGAGCAACAAAATTACAAGAACAATATTAGAGAAATATATTGCAAATAATAACAAAGTTGATGAGAAATTTCATTATATTCATCTGGAAAATACATCCGATACATTGAATTTTTTTGAAAGCCATTGTTTCCCCGTGAATAACCATTTCAAAATCCCTTACATCAATAACTTCGCAAGAACTAACTATTAATTTATTTATTACAAAAAACTAACCTAATAACTAACTTATTTATTAAATGTAAACTTTAATTTCCTCACTAATCCTTCCTAATCATTAGCTTCTTTTATCCGCTACGTTCGATCTATCTGATGTTCCTTGACAGAGGCTTTGAGCTCATTACCCATGCTATTCATAAAGGGAGATACAGTTGCATGCTGTGGTACAGTGCTGGAAGGAGGAACATGGTACAAAACACCCCTCATTTTCCTTGTCCCAACTGGCACATTGACTAGGTAACCATGCTCAAATTTTCCATCAATATAGCCAGTAACAACACTTCCAATAGATGATGCTGGGTCAACTGCATCAAAGTTGTATTTGTGATTAAATTTATTAATATTCACAAATGTTTACAGTAGTAATACAATGGTCAGTCCCTAATCAATGAATTATTTAAAATATTGGTTACAAGAAAGGACCTCCAAGTGCTTGGGCAGAATCAATCTTCTGCTTTTTCATATCTACTACAGGACCCTCTGAAAGTGGATGTGTGCATTCTGTCTCTGACAGCGAAAGGGAAGCTGGAGATATTGAAGGGAGTGAAACTGCTTATACAACAGAAAGTATACAATTATGTGAGAAAAACACAATCTTAATGTGAACATAGCACACTTTGAAATAACAATTAAATACAGTTTTATCTAGATACCTGGTGATGGCACTACAGGACTCTTACGCTGAAAGAAATAAACCTCCTCATACTGCTGAAGCAGATAAGAATAATACTTTCGTAAAGCAAATGAGGCACTCGTAATTGTTTTAGGGAAGTTGAGCACCAAAGAGATTTCTTTCCATTTCCTATTTTTAATGACCTGTGTCATGTGATAGAGCAAGTCTCAACTATAAGTTTTAAACTCTGATCAAAATGCAATTTCCAAATTACCAAGTAATAGCTCTGTCCGGGTTTGAGAGAATACAACGTGTAAAGAGTTCACTACATTGCTGTTGCACTATCATAAAATCAAGAAATATAAACATTTCGAATTTCTTTCTCCTTATAGCTAAATTGAATTTTCAAAAATAAAATTACAGGGTTTAACTAAATTGCAGATATGTCAACACAATATACATTTTTGAAAATGTGGATGGCATTAGGGAAATTCACTGTCGGAAAATTCACCCCGACAATTCATGACAGGAAATTTTTCACGCCATGGAAAATTAATATTTCTAAAACTTTGAATGTTTTTTAGCTGGTGGTGAGTGGTTGAATTTGATATGACGATGAATTTTCCTACGATGAATTGTCCTGGGGCGATTATGGACACACCATGCACAATTATATCTTCTAAAGTTCATATCATGTGCTTTTGTGAATATTAAACATGAAAGCTTAACTATATGAGAAACAAATGAGTATGCATAAACCTTTGGTTGTGTTAGAGAAAACCGGCAGATGCATGGCATAATCAATGTTAAAAATGTCAGATATTGTGCTATTTAGGACCGCAGTCCTTTCTGCAGTGTCAATTGAACCATAAATTTGATGATTCGATGATGTTAAAATTGAGCGAACAGTATAATAGGAAGCTAAGAAGAAAAGTCAATCTTAATAAAACCAGGATTTAAAATTAAACATGTTTACCTAAAAGCTTATTAATCAGATAAGGAGATTTTAACCCTATCTTACCATTTCTACCCCACCATGAGCTGTCACTTCTTTGTATAGAAGATGGAGATCCAAATCCTTGCCTCCTACTATCGGGATACTAAACATTTAAAAGTTCAGTACCTTACATGAGATTCACCTTGCGAGGTTCAGTTAAATTTGCTTCGATACAAGTTAACCACACAAATGTGTTAAAGATTAAGAACGAAACAATTTGACGACATCCTAACAATCAAAAGGCTGCATATAACAGATACGGAAATAGTGATCACAAGCATAACTGAACATATTAATTACTAGCAATTGAAAAATAAAAAACATATATCGATGTTTGCTAACAAAAACTATTATATACTAGACAAGAATAGAAAAAGCATATGCTTTTCCACACAAAAGCAAAAGCATAGTATAGAAGACCAATATACCAAATGAAGTGACATGGAATTCACCCTGTACAATGTTTGACCACAGAACGTGGTAAACTATTAGAGAAACTATAGTTACAGGTTACCATGGTCATCCACTGATAGCAGGCTTTTCCTTAACATTGTCAAATATCAGCCATTGTAATGCACAATAATCAAAATTCATCCACATCTTGAAAGATGTCAATAGTGTTGGCAGTTTCTTGGCCGCTTGTAATGGCCATGGCTCTCCAGAAGTTCTTTGCTTCCCACATAATTTGAAGGGTTGCACAAATTCCTAGCACTAAAACTTGAATGGTGCTTCTGCCAATGTCCATCGAGCATTCTGGATGCATAATCATGGTATAAACATTTATGGAGGTGCTTGGATGCAAATTCTAGTGCTCATGACAGAGATGTCCTTGGTGAGAACCAAAGAGCATCATGGTGTCAATGAAAGAAATAAACAAGAACTAGTATTCTCCAACGGCTGCTTTGTCCCAAACATAAACCACTGAAATGCCTCGTATGAAATAAAAACTGGAGTAGCAACTCAAGAGAAAATCAACACGTGGATGAAAGATAATATTAGACATATGAAAAGAGGATAAGGATACAAAGGCATTGATGAAGATGGAACGTGAAAAGAAAAGATGATGGAACTACAAGTTTATCACATATCCTGTTCCTTAGACACATTAGAACAACTTTGAAGAAGTTAATATTGCTTAGATTTGATGAAGATGGCAAAGGAGCACAAAGGTTGATGGAACTTCAAGTGTATTAATTAGCTTATTCCTTAGTATCTTTTTCCTGCAGTCCCATATGTAGGTATTGAGTCTTGAGTCCTAGAAAACATTTTAGTTCTATTTGAATCTTGTGTTATTTAATTATCTATTTTTTATTGTGTATGCATAATATGTAATGCTCCACCGTTTTAACCCCAAAGGACAACAAAACACCGCACATTTTTTTTTTGTTGAATGTGAAACATTGTATAAGATGGAAATGTACAATCTTAACATGAAAAACGATTATGCATTTTCAAAGCTATCTACATCCTTTGGGGTACATGGAATAGTCATTATGAACATAGAACTTTTATCCAGATGAAAGCAAAAGAGAAACATAAGGATAACATACATTCATCCATAATTATAAGAGAGATACAAAATTTTATTGAGATTCAATTTATAGTTTCATGTTACAATTGTGGAGCATATTTCCACAGATAATAAACATCAAAGATACAATAGAAACATTAAATAGAGCTTCCCTTATATCATGGGGAAGATTACATTGAGTACATAAATGAGGTTTATGGTACCAAAAGGAAGGAAATTCTTGATCCAAGGAAAACTCTAGAATTTTGCATTCGCATCTGTCTCACGAACACATCCTAGGAACCCAATGGGTGCATAGCACGTTCCACCCGACCATGTGGACCCAAAGGTCCACCCCCCATACTAGGAAATGACAAGAAAGGGTCCATATCCAACAAGTTACAAGTAAACAAGACTAACATCAACACTGACATAGAACAACATCCCATCGTACATCAACAAGCACATTGACAAGTACATCAACAAGTACATCAAGTAGTATATCGACAGGTACATCATCACGTACATCAACAAGTACATCAAAAGTACATTGACAAGTACATCAACAAGTACATCGACAAGTACATCGACAAGTACATCAACAAGTACATCAATAAGTACATCAATAAGTACATCAACAAGTACATCAAAAGTATATTGACAAGTACATCAAAAGTACATCGACAAGTACATCAACACTTCTAGAGGCTACCAAGCAAGGAAGAGTAAATGGATACTGTGGGAGAGTGTCATCGCATGGCCTTACATGGATTATCCAGGCAACCTATCACAAGGTACTGCCTCCATCTATGGTTATCCAGGCAGCCTATCTCAAGGCACCGCTCCATAGGGTGACTCATGTGGAACCACTTACCTTTCGTGAGGACAAGGTAGTGATCTTACCAACCAGGTCTTCTCATCCCATCCTTAGTCTGTGAAAGCACTAACAGTATGGGTGAGGCACATCATTAATCTTGTTTAATGTTTTAGCTACCCAAACCCACTAGTTTATTAATTATATTATCACTTGTTTAGGAAACTCTTCCATGTGTTACCCTAATAGCCCCTTTGTGCACCGGCCCCCATGAAGAGACACCATCCCCAACAGTTCCACAACAAAGCTCACAATCACAAGTGTGTACCAAACATAAAAGCGATAAAATGAAAACACATGCGAGGCATGTACCATATTGCTCATAATCACCACCAAAATGCAAGGAAATCATGGAACAAGGTAAACCCACAAGCTCAAAATAAAATCACAATCAATGGAATCCAAAGGTCCATTCACGAGAATATTCAACACATAAAATATTCCCTTCGCCTCTGGAAGTCTAACAACATATCCCCCATGGCTATCAAAAGGAAGTAAGCTAAACATTTGGGTTCCCATTATATCCAAAATATATCTAGAAGTGGAATAAAACAAGAGGGAAATATGAACAACAAGGAATCACTAGTATGCATCAGGAATCAATTCGGACAAGTACTCAAGGTGAAAAAATAACTATCTACACATGTTCAAGATAACTATAAGTGTCTATTCCCTTAAGAGTATACACAATTCAATTCTACTGAAGATAATGTAGAGAATAATTAATTAATTAACTATAATTAAATTTATTTCCACCATAAAACCCTTTAATTAAATACGCACTATGAACTCTACATATGAGAGCTACCAATTTTATTTTAATTTAAAATAATTAAAATTTAATATTAAATTTAATTCAGATGCAACATATTTGTTTTAAACAATTAAATTTCAGCTAAATCTATTAGTAAAAGAATTTGTAAACAATTTTAACTTTAGATAACCTGTAAGTAAAACTAATTTTAAATGAACTAGCCCAATATTTATGGCATACGTTTTAACTGCCTGCCATATCCATAAATACAAATAACCTAACTTAGTAAAAACATGCATTTATTACATGATATTATAAATTCATGAATTAATTAACTTTACAAAGATTTAAATGTATATACATAAACTATGAGTAAAATTTTAATTTAAAGAAAGAAAATTTTTACCAATTAAACAGGATAATTCAAACAACCTACTTCACATTAAATAATATTTATATCCATTTATAAATCACAACCTGGATAAGGTAAATTTGATATTCAGCTTCCTACTAACACTTTAATCTAAAGAAACTTGAGATGAAGTTAAAACCTAACAGACGAAAATTCATAATTTACCTTGAGAATTTCAAGAAAGTGGATAAAATATTTGTAATTTACTTTAATTGTGAATAATAATACCTATTAAACTCAAATGAACATATGTTTATCTTTAAATCAAAATTTAAAATTATCAATATAAATATTAATATTCGGCAATTTACAAATTCAATTTAACAAAGGATATGATAAGGTAAGGTAAGATTCTTTTTCCAATATAAGCTAATAAATTCATTTATCTATGTTGAATATTAATATAAATAACTTAACTGGGTATAAGGAATTCATTTTTGCTATAGAAATTCTTTACTGGCTCATCCGGAAAAATAAAAGTAAATTTACCAAGTTATATTACCTGGTTATTTACCTATCAATACTTCCATTATAAAACAAAATTAAATCAAGGTTGTGTAACTATATTTTTATACACAGAAATAAAAATACGCCTATATACAGATATATGAGTGATATTTTAACAGATATACATTTATATCAACATAAACATTATATGTAACAAAATTATATATATAAAAATATATATTAAGTCCCTCCCCTTACTCTTAAAAAATTTTACTTAATCAAATATTTTTAAATATACCTAATTTCCTCCTTGAATCCCCTTAACTATTAATTCTCCTCTTTCTTTTACTCTGTCCCTTTTAAGAATTATAAAGTGAACGCATGTTTTTTTTGTTTTTCTTAAGGAAAAGAACGATTTCCATTAAATATGGAAAGGAGGTTAAAAAAAAAGAATATCTTCACAGTAAAAAAAACAACAAAACTAGTTTGGTAGACAATATGCGTACAATGGAGAAGGGCATTAACTACTGGCAGAATGCCTAAAAGAATTGTAATCCCAAGGAATGCTATGATTGCAGAATTTGCACAAATTAGATTGATGAAATCGTTCTAGAAACACTTGAAAGGCAGATTCTACAACCTTTACCTTCATCAGTCTTGCCTGTGCTAAAATGGGCACCATGGAACAGGTTATTTAAACCTTTAACTTCCTATCATGATTCCAGTGTTGCGGCTGAGACAGGTTGACAATGGAATCAGCGAGATTATTTAAACCTCTACAACATTCTAATTTCAAGTACTGCAAAAGTGATAAATTGCCAACAGGAAAAAAAAAACAAGAAGGCTGTTTAAACTTATACACACTCTAGAGTCTAAACACTGCAGCTGTGATAAGTTGCGAATGGGATCAGAGACATTATTTAAATTTATACTCCCAGCAAAGTCTAAACACTGCAGCTGTGATAAGTTGCGAATAGTATCAGGGAGGTTACTTAAAACTTTTAAACTTCCTATGATGTTCAAGCGCTGCAGCTGAGTCAGGCTGGGAACCCTAAACACAGAATTATACATCGCTCCTTGCTGAAACGGTGGTTGCTAAGGATAATGTGCCCGAAAATGCAACTGGGGTTAGTTCCAGCATATGCATTGATGTAGCACAATCATATAACAACGATGGTGATAAAGAGATAATAAAAGGAAAAGAAAACAAAAGATATTAAGGCTGAGTTCATTGGAAGGAAACAGGCATCTGAAGGAATATAAATCTCAAGTTAAAACTTTGCAACTTCCGGAGCTACGGCTGAGACAGGTTGACAATGGCAACAAAGAGATTATTTAAACCTCTACAGCCATCCTAAGTTCAAGTGTTGCTGCTGTGACAGGACAACAATGGAACCAAAGAGATTATTTAAGCCTCTGCAATATTCTATTCTCAAGTACAGCAGGTGTGACAGATTGGCAACTATCAGTGAGATTATACATCAATAGAGAAATGCCCAAACGCCACTGTTAAAAGCAATAAATGGGTTTTCCACTATCAAATAAAAAGGGTTTAAATTAAAATAGCTTGATCTTATTTTATTCTCAAGTGTTGCAACTATGATAGATTGTCAATAAATCAAGGAGGTCATTTAAACCTTTAACTTTCTATTTGTTTAAGTGCTATAGGTGAAACCGGTTGAATCTGGAAAAATAGACATTATCAATTTACGATGAAAGAAGAAAACCCCTTGAAACCTAGGCAAGGTTAATTCAGCGGTAAAAAGAAATTGCATTAAGAAGTTAAACTTTAAAAGTTTAAAAATATGGAATTCAACAGTTAAAACTCAAATTTACTAGCACCTATTATTTATCTCGTTTAACACTTGGAGGAATTTAGTAAAATAAGAAATCTACCCCCATTATTTTTGAACAGAGGGAATTAAAATGTTAAATTGATTTGATCAAAACTAATTTATCCTGTATTAATTCATGCTTATTCAATTTAATAAAAACTCGGGTGGATAAAATAGAAATTAAAAAAAAAACTTTTAATATAAATATATATATATGCATATACGTTTAATTATTATTTATTATTTGAATTTATTTTCAAAACTTTACTTTAGGGATAATATTATATTACATCCCTCCATCAAATATTTTTAAATCTAATATTAAATTATAAACTTTGTGAATTTAAATTAAAATAAACATTATGCAATTTTGTGTTTCATTTAAATTTCAATATAGTTTAACCTTTGCATCAATCTAACATTTAAATTATTAAAAATTAATAATTTAATTTATTAAATCCATATTATAAAAATAAGCTATGAAGCTTCAAAACAAGGCCTAAATGAACATAAGCAATGACTATGCTTGATACAAGCACTACATTAATTTACCAATTATCCAGATTGATACACATCCAAATAAAATGATCAAGATTTATGACTTAAAATGATCAATCATAAAATAGTACGATACCATAACAAGACGAAATACTGACAGACGACAGACACAGACATGGACACTTCCTTGTCAAATCTGTTAGACACAGACATGGACACTTCCTTGTCAAATCCTTAAACCATGTCATAACCATTGGGTATATTGGGCACGCTCAGACCTGATGATGTAGGTGGAGTCGATGCCCGGTACCTGCAGTCCTCATAAAAACAAGTGTTGGAACAACATATTAAAAATAAAATTAATATAAATATTTGAAATTTTAGTTTAAAAGGAAGGATATTCCTTTTCAAAAAAGAAATTACTTAAACAATTATTTTATTTTATTTACATAAGAATTATTTTCATTTATTAATTATTTTAAGAGTTATTTAAGAATTTTTTTAGTTTGTTTAGAGCTATTTTTATTTCAAGAGATATTTTATTTTTAGCAAGGTGAACAACAACACCCACACCAAGATCGGCATAACATTTTTGTTTTACAATTTTATTGATTTTTTTAGGTAATTTATTGATCACTTCTTAATTAATGTTTGATTAGGGAGAATGCAATTATTGTGAGGAAGTTAAATTTTTTATATTCTTTTAAAAAACTTTAAAAATAGTTACAAATAGTGATTTAAAAATCTATATTGAGAGTAGAACATGAGTTAAAGTGTTGATGAGGTTGAAAGTAAAATATATTAAATTTATAAAATTTGAATATATTCAATTTATTCTCTCAAAATTTCAATTATTATATGGTAACAAACCAATCAAACTTATTATCCCAATCTTATTATCAGGTTTCAATTTCGTTATTACAATTGAGGTGAGCTTTAGTCATTTTTTGTTACAATATATTCAATATTAACTTAGGTGAATACTTCTTGTCCAAGTATATTATATGTATATATATTACTGAATAATATCAAATAAATTTTGAACAACAAGGAACCGACTTACGAGAATATCTAAATTTCATTTATATATATTTTACAACTATGGGTATTTGAAAGAGTTTTTTGACCTAAAATACAAGAGCACTTTTATATTTTCCATTATGAATTTAATAATCTATTCTAATTTATAGTACATTTGTAATGACATAAAATCTCAACAAGGATTACATTCCGTAGAATAGGGTTTACAGGTATTTGAGAGAATTTTTTGAGCCAGAATAAAAGATTACTTTTACATTTTCCATTACAAATTTAATAAGCTATTTCAATTACAAGAAAATTACAAGAATCTCCTACATGTATATATTTTATAATTATGGCTATTTGAAAGATTTTATTGAGCTAAAATAAAAGAGTACTTTTATATTTTCCATTATGAATTTAATAAGCTATTTCATTTTATAGTATAGTTGTAATGAAAAAAATATCAACAAGGATTTCATTCTATAGAATAGGGTACAATCAAGGGAAAAGGGATGAATCAATAGTATCAACAATCAAACACATAAAACTCAAACCGTAGGACCCTAATCTCAACAAGGATTTCATTATGTGGGATAAGGTAGAATCAAGGGAAAATACATGGATCCACAGTATCAACCATCAAGTACATAAAACTCAAACCCTAGGACCCTAATCCAACATTGAAGTACAAATGAACATAGAAATAGTAAATGAGAAAACAATATTACCATAAATCCCTATACCATGATTGAATCACCTTCATTGCTCTTCTCCATTTTGCTTTACATCGAAGATAATAGTTGCGGTTGTCCCTAGCTATCTAGTTTTGAAATTAAAGCGATAGGTCTCTTTTATAGAAAACCAAATTTGAATGAAGGGTCAAGATCAAATGATAAAGATAATTGGATGAGATTCCTTGAGAAGCAATCAAGTAGGGCTAGGGAAAAAATAGGGTTTAGTTAAGGATATAAATTAATTGAAATGTGAAGCGATAAGAATGGAACAGATAAAAGGTGGCACAGGTTGTTAGAGTAAATTAAATAATTTCAAAATTATTTAATTTAGGAGGAAAAGTGAATGATTAAATATTTAAAACAATTATTTAATTATAGAAAGGGAAAAGGTTGACTTTTAATTAAAATAACAATTTAATTAAAAGTGGAGCTAAAGAAAAAATATTAAATAATTAAAATAATTCTTTAATTATAGTAGAAAAGTGAAAATGAATAATTAAATAAATATGAATTTATTTAATTATAGAGAGAAAGGAATATTAGTGATGCAATTAAATAGATATTAATTTATTTAATTAATAAAATGAAGAATAAAAGGAGAAATATATTAGTTAAATAATTAAAATTATTTAATTAATAAAAGAATATGACTTGAGACAATAATTAAATAACTAAAAAGTATTCAATTATGCGGGAGAAGAAGTGGAAAATGGAAAATGATGTTGGCAAGCCTAAGACATTTTTTAAAGAAATTTAGTCCACGACATGCTTCAGTAGAGAGGGGATAGACCCATGCCCCTTCAGATTTTTTTCAGAAAATTTTAAAAACTTTGCAAAAACTAGAAATGATATTTGAACAAGCAAATTGGATAGGGATGAATGCAAGGATTGACAAAAATAAATGTTAGTAGGAGGAAAATGTTAGCATGGAGTTAGACGATTGAAGAGGGATTGCTATTTTTGTAACGCCCGTCGTGCAAACCCCAGAGAACACACACAATGCAAATAATTTTTTTTTTTAAAACAATTAGATTAAACATGCAATAACATTAAACCATAACCACATAGTATATCACATAGCATTAACACACTTAGTTCTCTGGGGCACGCGAGGGTTGCTTCGCAACACTAAACATAAATAAAGATAAAGATTACAACATAACCATTTATTTTATAATAACCATAAACAATGATACATCCAATAACCATGATACGAGAATAATAAACATCACATCATACCACCATGATAAATCTCTTAATAGAGTTACAAATGATCCTAACTATTACATCATTGTTTTAAAGTTACATTACAATATCTGGATAAATGAATTACATTGAATTTCCCAACATGGGGATTGATACAAGAATAAAGAAATATGAAATACAAGTGTACACTAGTACAACTCTACTGTGGAATGCTGAGAAGACAAGATGCTGATGGGGAACCCAACGGGTGCGGAGCACGTTCCACCCAACCATGTGAATTACAAGTAACTCACCCCCCGTGCTCAGAGGTGACGAGGAAGTGAACCTGACCATGGATGTCAAATTGACTCAACAACAACATGATACGAAACAAGTACAACTCAAAGCATACAATGAACAACCATCAACATTCACAAATCACATAACAAGTTAAAACTAAGAAACTCATCACAATAACATGAAGTATCACCAACTAGCAATCATGAGACAAATTCACAAGAATTAAAAGCATCATAAAAATACAATATCCAGAGGCAACTACAAAATAGAACACAAGGGTGTCAAGTGGAGAGTGTCATCGCATAGCCCTCATGGGATCCCCTGGCACTTCCTCCAACTGAGGCGCTGGCACCCATCTATGGATCTCCTGGCCCTTCCTCCTAACTGAGGCGCCGACACCATAGGGTAGCTAATGCGGAGCCGATAATCTCTCATGAAGATGAGACTACGACTTTGCCAACCACGGCCTACTAAGTCTATCACTAGTCTACGATATCCCTAATGCATAGATGAGGAATCCAGTTTTAATTATCTTGCGTGTTTTACTACCCATCCCCCTAAATTCTATTTTTAGGTTATCACTTGTTTAACTACTCTTACGTGGGTTTCCCTTTAGCACTTCCTCTTACCTGAGGCGCCGGGGCCCACGAAGAGCCACTCTCCCTATGACCCCTAACATAAATCAAAACTAGGCAAGGGTTGAACTATAACATAAAGAACATAATACTAAAACAAGAACCATGCGAGGCATTAACCCTCTTGCATCACTCATAACCAAAAGATCTTACAACGCCGTTCAACCCTTCCAAACAGAATGCTAATAAGTTTCAACTCCGAAAGAATAACCAAAACAAGGATAACATTTAAAGCATAAAACTCGAAACAAGACATATGAGGCAAATCCCTCTTGCGGTAAATCGTAATCACAATGACTACAACCACATACACCCATTCAAAAAAAAATAAAGCTCAAAAACAGGTAATATTCTAATTACAAAGATGCAATTATAAACATCAAAGGATCTAAAACATGCCTCTGGAACAAGGTTTTTACAATAACCATAATCGGGTTCATAAATACAACAAGGTTTCCTCCACACAAAAGTCAAACGATAACTCCAGGAGACAACAAAACCAAATTCTAACAGATTTATAATTTAGAATAAAGAAAAAACACTCACACAAAGCCAACATAATTCTTAAAATTACATTCCAATTCCTTCAGTCTCCTTTAAATAATTCAACAATAAATTTTAATAAGAAATTACCGATCCCTATAGAATTTTGCCTTTCTACAAAATAATACACCATTACAATTTTCACAATTCCAAATTAAAGAATTGGTTTAATTGAATTTATAACTTTTATTTTTAACTCACTCCATATATATAAATATATATATATATAAATACAAATAAATATCTAAAAATAAATTAAATTGAATACGTATATAAATACAAATAAATATATATATATATATATTTATATACTAAATCTAACAAGAAAAACAAGAAAAAAAGAAAATTAATATAAAAAAATAAAACAAAAACAATTAAGGTCTATCCTGCCCGGGCGCAGTCCTTTGGACTGCACCCAGTAGTCCTTTGGACTGTGGCGGCAGTCCTGGGGGCTGTCGTGTGCAGGAGAGGAGGTGGGGACGGGTACGGCTCAGGGCACCACCCCTGCCCCTTACATAATTTCATTTTTTATTTTTTTTAAACTTGTTTAATTTTTTAATTTTTTATTTTTTCGCTAGCAACAAAAATGAAACATTATTTTATTTAAAGTAAAACGTCCATCCCTGGTACGGACGCCGACAGGGATCAGCCATGAAATCGATTTTAGACAAAAATTTTAAAAAGGATTTCAATACAAAGAATATAAGTATGTATATATATATATACAAAATTTGTATATATATATATATTATGGATAGACAGATAATTTATAGAAACTGAAATAAAATAATTTTTCAATCACAGAGTTAAAAATATTCACACACACACATATATATATATAAATAAATAAATTTCAACAGAGGTGGACTAATTTTTTTTTAACAAAGTTTCAATTTGTAAATACACAGTTTATTTTTACAGACTCAAACAATATTTTCTCCTAAACTAAATTGAAAGAATAATCGTAAAACAACTTTCATAAATACTTAATTCGGTTCTTTCAATAATTTCACTATTCAATAATTTCTACTCTATAATAGGCTTTCCCTTTCTTCCATTAATTAACCATATTTAATCATTTATTTTTCTTTTTCTTTTTTTTTTAAATAGAGACTGAAGAGAAGTAAGGGGAACCTGGATTCCTGTGTTGTTGACTATTGCTGAAGCTTGCTTAACCCCATTGGCCTCTCTGAACAGCTTCTCGTTCCTGCTTCCAAATCTCCTTTTCTAAATTTCATGCTCGAGTTCGAATCTCAGGCTTAGTTCAGAAGGCTTCTCCAAAATCAACACCAGTAACAAATTCCCAAAAACTCTTCTCAAAATATAGCAAAAAGGTTCAAAAAAATCTTTTCTGAGATTCAGAAATACATAGCCAATATTTTATGCAACCTCTGTAACAATCATCCTCTGTCTGTGAAAACTTACAAAAATTCCCCATTAAAATAAAAGATATTGTCTATTTCATCCAAAAACTCAAAAAAATCAAAAATAAAAGAAAACAATTCTTTAAAAGCCAGGTTTTTACGCAGATCTCTATTCTTATTTGCTCTCACGATCTTTTCATTCTTTCATTTGTTTTATTGTTTTAATTTCTATTTTTGCAACTTTACTTGCACATCACATTTCTTATTTAATTTAAATAAATTATTCTAATAATTATCCTCCAGATAATT
>VDFB02095221.1:0-21504 GCA_007258455.2 Sequoia sempervirens | reverse complement strand
CTTTGGAGGTGGGTCTTCAGTCCCCTGCTGTGGGAAAGATGAAAAAAGGGGAGCCATGTGCTAGTGAGGGCTATGTGACTTGTAGTGATGAGGTGGTTGTTGATTTTTTGAGTAGGAGTGTGAAGGAGAAGAATGATTTGTATGGCGAGGCTTCTTTGCCGCTCCCTATTACCCAACAGAAGGAGCTGGACGAGGGAAGAAAGAAGAAATAGGTTATGGGGAAAATGATTCAATTATTGGAGAGGGTCTTTCCTCTCACTATAGCGGGTGGTCTCGATGTTGATGAATCTCCGAGTGTTAAGCCAGATTTGCAGCAAAAAGTTAAGATTGGGGTTGCTAGTGTTGCTGTGGATACCCAGGATGCAGAATTAGAGAGGTTGAAGAAGAGAAAGGTTGTGGTGGAGGAGATTGCAAGCTCCATCCACAAATTCAAGACTTTGATTGCTGCTGGGAATGGTAAGGAAATCTCTACTAGTCAGGATAGGGTTCACTCCTCTAAGGAGGAAGATGCTTTGGGGAAGGGGGTTTTTAATATTGATAGAGAAGAAATGTCTAATGTGCTGGAAACTACTTGTGAGGGTTCCATTGTTTTGTTCAAACTATTTAAATGGTTTTTTTAGGAACTCAATAAAACTAATGTCAAAGTTAGGGGTGTGGTGAGTAAGGCTGAGGAGTCCTCTATCCAAAATTAGATAGATGAATTGTTTGATTCCTTAAACACTATGGCAGAGGAAACTCTTAAGATGAAACAAAAATTGGAAGGTAGAATCCTCACCCTTGAGGATTAAATGGAGAAAATTTGGACTACTGTGATGAGGGGTGGGGAGGTATCTAAATTTTTTGGTAAATTTGATTTTTCTAGTGTGATTCCTCCTGTGGTTAGTTCCAAGAAGCATAAAGGTAGTGCTCATGCTAAAGAGATCGATGCTGCTTGTAAGTTGATGGGGGAGGAGGGTGCCACTGAGAAAGGTGGGGAGAAGGGTATTGTTTTGATTATTGAGGTGAATATGGATGGTCCTAGTGCTAGGACTAGAAAAAAGACTAAAGCTTAGCTTGGGGCTTTTGGTAAAGAAATGCCTGATGTTTTGGATGAAGCTCAAGAGGCTGTGACAAGCCATGTGGAGGTGACAAATATTTTGAAAAACATGTAGTGTTGTTGGTTGGGGTCCTCCTTTTTGGCTGAATTTTTGTTGATGGGTTGCTGTTGTTGGGTTGATTTATGCTTAGTGTTTTTTTCTCAAGTGTTAGCTGCTTTCTTTTGTAAAGGGTTCCAGGCCCCTTCAAAACCCGCATTTTACCTCTAATCAAAAATATATATTTTTTAACCTAGATAATAATATTTCAAATATACACATAAAAATTAAATACATATATCATAAACAAAATACATATATAAAATCATCATAAAATTATATATAAAAGATACTAATAAATAATATTTTTATATTTTTTTGAATGATAAATAGTATATATAATGTATTATATAAAATATAATATTACACAATAATATTTATATTCTTCTTCATTACAGAGTTCTAAAACAAATATACTTGTATTCAACTTAAAAAATTAATTAAAATTATTATTAGCTTTTGAATAAAAATGCATCACATGGCATTTTGGTGGTGCAAAAAAGATAGTTGAAAATATAGGAGTCTAAGGCGAGAAAAATGAGGAACAACAGATGGCATCAACATCCATGCTAGGTGCATTTGTGGGGTTGGATAGCCGCTGTCGTGCGTCTAATTCTTTGCTTGTTGTTGTCGACATCCTTTATCCAACATGAAATTTACATATCCATTGAAAGTTGTAAGATAAAAAAAGTGCCTTATTAATCAATCTTTATCTGATATTCAGTAGGACTAGGAGAGAATCACGTGTTTAGAAAATTAGGCTTCTGTTTGTTGGAAAGTGACTAAAAACTAATTATGACTGTGATGACATTAAAGTTTAGCTAGAGTATATTGATCTTTTTCATGGGTCACCTAAAAATGTTGGAAAGCTTCCTACTACTTACATAAATGTAGAGTAAAAGTTGTCTTCATCATTTGAACAAATCAATATCGGTGAATTGTTTAATGTTCAGTAACTGTAATGCCCAAAATTTAAACCAAAAATACAATTAAGGAAAAAACACAATTTTCAAATTTTGATTATATACACTTGCAAAACTCTTAGTTTTCTAGAAAAGCATGCACTACAAGAAAGCATTCAACCTTTGACCAACTATAAACTATAATATTTTGTTAGATAACTAGATTGCTTAGACAATCAAGGATGGGGTTCAAGGGAGACATGAAGTTCACATCACCTAGATAGAATTGATCAGTTATATTAACTCATTAATATTCAAAGACTTAGTTCAAGTCTCAAGTTATGCAAATAAAATATATAAAAATAGTAACTTCAAGTAATAACAAGAGAACAAGCCTAGGGGTCGGACCTAATTCCTCAGGGGCTTGTCTCTGATAGCCTTGCCTACGTATATATTTCATAGAGGAATCGTTGTTTGAACAATTAGACTAGAGACCATCCAATAATTGGATCCACAAAAGCTATACATGTATGATGGCATAAATTGTTGTAACGATGGTCTTATAACTAATTACTAATCAATCAATACACTCTAGCATGTGTTAATTAATCAATACAATTTAGCATGTGTTAATTAATTAATACACTCTAGCATGTGTTAATTAATTATAGAGTATAGAAATAAATACTCCTACTTGCACAACAATACCACAAGGCATAGAAAAGTGTAAAAATCCTCTTAATAAATATGTTAAGTGAAAATGAGTGATAGGAACTTTATGAAATATCACAAGGCTTCACATAATACCATCCCAAGGCATAACTTGTCAAGTAGACCTTAATCTATAACATTAAATATCATTGTACCTAATCCCAAAAGAATTCTTAATAAAATGTATGGATTGAATACTTAAAATGGTATACATATTTACATGGCCAAAATGTGAAATATATATATATTTAATTCCATTTTTAGATACAACTTTTGCACCTCTTCCTTGTTCTTAAATCAGTTAATTTTTGCTATTGTATAATAATCATAATATTTTAAGACTAATTTCCACATAGTCAATATCACGTTACACTCCACTAAACATGGAATACAATCTATGTTTTCAAAATATCCTTATCTAATCTCTTTCAACATGTGCAAACATGGATTATAAATTTATACTTCGAAAATTATTATAGTTAAAAATTTGCTCAGCATACTAACCCCTATTCAATACACTATATTTCCAAAATAATTATAGTTGATTTCTATTGGGCACTCGATGTCGAGCACAGGGTATTCTACACCACCATTCACAATCATATTACCTAATCTTAAAGACTTTAGGAATTAAACATGCCCTAAGTATCTCATTATGTTTGTGAACTACTTGACTTAATGTCTCGAGAAATATGGTCTCAAGGACTACGACATTTTAGGTCATGCACACAAAGGATTTGTTAAATAGGTTTTAGAACTATCATATAAATACATACGAGGTGTAATGGTGTCTTGGAGACCTTTATTGATAGATTTTCCTATCAGATCGACACATTTTGTTGAGTGTGCTGGAGTTCTAACACCAATGGATTGAGGGGATCCACTTAGCCACCTCTCGTCTTGTCTATATTATGTTTGTCCTAGTTTTTGGTCCATAAGCTTTGATGTTAAATTGAAAGATTTTCATGTTGGTATTATGTGGAGATGGAGTTTTGGTTGTCTTGTATAAATTTTGACCTTGAAATTTTAAATAGAATTTTATAAGTCTTTTAAGAAAAATTGAGGTATATTTTATCTTTGGGGAATAGCATATACCTTAGGTATAAGGGTTAGAAGATTGTTTTAATGATTTGTGTCCTTTTTAAAAGTGTTTAGGACCCTTTTTGTGTCCCCTTTGTAAAAGTTGCGAAAATGGGGAAATGGTTTTGGTGGTTGAGTTAGTTGGGAGGAAGTAACTTCTTCCTTCACTTTATAACTCCCTCCTTATGGAGAGGAGGGGGTTACCATGCCATTTTTCTCTCTTTGCATTTTGAGTTTTCTTTCTTTGAGGAGATTCTTGGAGAGTAGGAATAGGAGTTCTTGGAAGAGGAAAGAAGAGCCATCCATTGTTGGGATCATTGCTCTTGGAAGTATTCCTCTCTCTTGTTCTTGTATGTATATTCATATGAGAAAATTTTTATGATAGACTTTGTTGAAGGTTTTCATGTGTAAAGTTCTTGCTCTCTTTGTCATAACGTGTTGTTGTCATTGTTGTTTTGTATCTTCTTAGGGGAGTTGATCCCCTCTATTTAGAGGAGCTTTTGGTCCTCCAAGTGTAGGGGTATTGACTGGGTGTAGCTCCCACACTCAGGGGATTTTTTGTTGGGATATGAGTATCCCCCTTAGGTGATGACCATCACTGAGGTATGAGTACCCTTTCTTTTCATGGGATGTGAGAATCCCCTTTGTGATTTACATGCTTGTGAGTGAAGGAATAAGGGGTGTTGGTATGGTGTGATGGGATTGGTGTATTGGTGCTTGTGTGGAGATCATGTGGTGTTGTTATGCAAATATGTGATCATGATATTTTTTCTTTGTTACACCCCTTTTTGGTTGAGCCCCTACTCCCCCTTCTTTGGTTTCCCTTGGGAAAAATAATGTGGAAGATTTGTATTTGTGACCTTTTGATGTAAATGCACTATGTATTATATATGGTATTTGTTTTCCTTGGTGTATGTGTAGTTTGTACTTTATGTGTTCTTGTGTTATGTTGGAGTTGTGTTGTGGCTAAGTGGTTACCTTTGCTTGGGGGTGCATTGGTTATCAACCCTATGGATGGAAGGAGAGCCCATTGGTGTCATGTGGTTTTTTCTTTCTCTCTTTGTTTGAGGTATCTTAGGGATTCCTTGAAGATGCTATGAAAAAAGTGCAAGTTATTTGGAAAGAAAAGAAATGTAGTGTTGAAAATAAGGAAATATGTTCTTATTTGGCCTCGCATTTTTGTATTTTAAGTTCTAGAGTTCTAGGGAAAAAACTGTAATACAATTTCATAAAAGAAAGTTTCCATGTGAAGAGAATCAATGTGCTTTACCCCTTACTTGCATATTTAATTCACAATCAATTTGGGAAGGAAAATTCCATGAAGGTTGTTGTAGAATATTTCATATATCTGTCTTTTCTTTTTCTTGGAAAGTGATGTAAATGAAACATTTGTTTCTGAAGTACTATGTTGTTAATGGATCTCGAGTATGAATGCAAAGAACCTTATTCCAGCACATCATTAGAAAAGTAGGATCAGAATATATAAGTAAAACATGTATAAATAGACTTGCTAATAAATTGGAACATTGCTATGTCTAAGTTTTTTTTTGGTTTACTGGATTTTGGGGAAACTTTAAACCGCGTAACTTTAGGAAAGTAAGACAAGATAACTTTGCACAATATACATATATGGTAGGTTGATGAAGTTTGAACATTCAATACTTATGTTTTCTGAATTTACTTTACAAATTCAAGTAATAAATGGCTTTACTCCAATTAGATGCATACAAGGGGGAGGAAGCATTATTTTTGTATAATGCATTACTAAGATAATTCTTAGTGTATTACAATGATCATGGTAATTTCAATTTTGGTTTTTTGTGATTGTAGAAAATGAATCTAAGAGAAAAGATAATAAATGTGCAAGGAATGATTTAATTAGTGCAAAGGACTTTATGTTGGATTTATTATTGTTTTGGGAGAAGAAGGTTTAATTTCCTTGTTCAAATACTAGTAGAGTTCACAACGAAAGAACAAGCCTAAATATATGTTTCTTGAGCTAAATGTAAACAAATTTCCTACATATTTGGAAGAATCAAATCAACTATTAACACTTTGTCTTCCATGTTTGAGTCATCCCCATGGGTACCTATGTATTATGGTTTAATCATGGGGTTTTGGAAATCCAAATCAAGCACTTACCTTGCAGATTCTTAGGTTGCTGGGCCATGTGATCATCGTCCTTTGGAATTAGTTTTATCTTGTAGAATGGAGTGTAAATGCTAGTTAATCCTTGGGTTGATGGATTGGTTGATAGGTTTAGTTCCACCATAGTGTATCCGTCTAGATAACACCCTCAGACTATAGTAAGTGCAGCCAGTAGGGAGTCGATATCCATATGGCCTTGAGAAAATATTTAGGAGAATTTGCTGCAAACTAAATGTGAACTTGATAGTCATAGAGGGAGTGTTAGAAATATTAATGTTCTAACTGAGCTTGCTCACACATCAAACTCCCCAATTGTTTAACTACTTGTCAGGAGCTTTCAACAATAGTTTCTTTTTGGGGATTTTCATCCTTGTTCTGCTCCTGACTGCACCAAATTTATTGTGGTAGGAAATTTTAAATTTCTAGAATTAACTGTGGTAGGTAATTTTGAATTCTGAGAGGGAATTTTGAATGGATACAAATAGAAGGAATGTAATAGTCAGATTTAGTATGGCAAGAGAACAATTAGTAATTGATAGAAGAATTTGCAAGTGATTTGCAAAAGGTGAAGTTGCAACAACATCAATGAATGTTTTGTGGAAGGAGTAGTAAATAGCTCCGAACTATTCAGTGTTTGCAGGGAGTAGTAGATAGGTCCAGATAGCTATAGATTAGCTACAATGGCTGCAGGGAGCAAAAAATAGCTCTAGATCATTTAGTGTAAGAGGAAGAACAAAGAGCTCTTAGAAGCTCCTGATAGTTCTGTATGTTTGGGTGCGGCTCTAGATTGCTGCAAGTCAAGTTTGTTAGTTAGCAGTTTGTAGTTATCAAGTTTGAAATCATTTTGTAATTGTTATTTTCTAAATTAATAGAAGAAGCAAGTTTGCATGCCCAGTTGTGTGTCTCCATTCATTTTGTTTTTGTTATTCCGCATTTTTTTTGGGTATTGCTAGTTTAGTTGGGAAACATAGTAATAGCTCAGTGTGCATTCATATTTAAATTTCTGACATGGTATCAAAGCTAGAAGGCCCTAAGTCTTGAATGAGTTGGGCATTTATCTTTTTTGGGTATTTTATGTTAGTTTTGTTGGAGACATGGCTGGAGATGAGAGTAAGAGTTAGAAGCTACCACCACCATTCAATGGACAAAACTATGATGTTTGGGAAAAGAAAATGAAGAACATAATGGTTGCAAATGATTTGTGGGAGATTGTGATAAATGGGTTCAATGATGTGATTGATCCAACAACATATGTTGTTTTCACAAACAATTAGAAGACCCATTTGAAGGAGACAAGGAGGAAGGATGCAAAAGCATTGAGTTTGATCAAAGCAACCTTGACATAAACCATTTTCCCCAGAATAATAACTGCTAACTATACAAAGGAGCTTGGAAAATCCTCCAAACCAGTTACAAAGGGGCTGATAAAGTCAGATTGGTGAAGCTACAAATGCTTTGAAGAGATTTTGAGACTCTCCAAATGAAGGACATTGAGTCTATCTCATACTTTTACACAAGAATCTTAGGTTTTGTAAACCAATTGAGAGTGAATGGAGAGGTCATGGAAGACCAAAGGATTGTGGAGAAAATCCTCAGAAGTTTACCCATGAAGTTTGATGCAGTTGTGATTTCCATTCAAGAGGCAAATGACCTCTTAACGTTGTCTGTTGATGAGCTGATGGGTTCTCTGCAAACTAATGAGTAGCACCTAAATAGGTCTGTAAGTTCTTCCCATGAGCGATACTTGAAAGCTCAAGCCAATGCAAGAGGCAGGGGGAGGGGTAGAAACAACTCTGGATGTGGTAGAGGTAGATCTGGACGTGGTAGTACTGGAGAAGATAGCTTAGGACAAGCACACAACCAAGAGGGAGCAAGCAACTCTTAGTCTAGCTCCAGACAAGCTAAGAAGAACAATAGCTCGAGTCAGAGTCTGACAAGAGCAATATTGAATGTTACTATTACCATAAGTTTGGCCATTATACAAGTGAGTGCTAGAAAAAAGCAATGATATTAGTCGAAGCAAATTGCAAATGTGGTTGATGAAAAAGTAGCTGAAGGTAATCAACAAAAGGCCTTCATCATGTGCAATATTGTTGAGCAAGGAAGTGATGAGGTATGGTTTTTAGATAGTGGTTGTAGCAATCACATGAGTGGTAATAAAATTTTATTTTCTTTCATTGATAAGAATGTTAAGTCTGAAATAAAAATGGGGAATACTAAAATAGTTCTAGTTGTTGCAAGTATACGCTAGTTTGGTGGTGTTGTCATTGATGTCAACACTGTTTAGTATGTTGCTGGTTGTACATGTATAGTTGAGATGCTGTGAGTACATGGAGCTATCTTATATGGCTGCAAATGTGTTGTGGTTATGAGTTTCCAAGTGCTTTTGAGAAAATTAAAAAATAAGAGAAGTTGGAGTGATGAATGCGTTCAAATTGTGCTCCGGTATGTGCTCTGCATTTCTATTGTGTTGATCCTATGCCTGTGTGGTTTTGGAGTTTTCATTACAATGATTTGGTGATGATTTATTTTGAGTTTCAATTTCTGGTGAGATGGTTTGTAAAAGTTGTGTCCACTCGTATGTGTGTTCTACTGACAAACTCAATGTTTTATAGACTAGGAGAAATATTTTTGCTCCACAATCCTCCATTTTTTTGTTTCAAATCTTGTGGATCTGGGATATGTCTTGTGAAGGTCTTTTCCTTGCTCTAGTGAAAAAGGTTGAAGTTTGGTAATCTGGAAGTCATGTTTCTATATTCTAGTACAGGTTTGCATAGTTCAGATGATCTGATGAAAAGTATTCAGTGTATGAAGTATATTGTTTTGTTGCAGATGTGTCATCTTCTTGTTAGGAAGCATGTGCATCAATGTTCTTTTGTGTTTTCATTAGGTTTGGATGACCTAGTGTTTACACTTCATTTGAAGAATAAAATTCAATTGACATGGTAGTGCTGGAGAAGATAGCTTAGGACGAGCACACAACCAAGAGGGACCAAGCATCTCTTAGTCTAGCTCTAGACAAGCTAAGAAGAACAATAGCTTGAGTCATAAGTCTGATACTTAGAGCAATATTGAATGTTTCTATTGCCATAAGTTTGGCCATTATGCAAGTGAGTGCTAGAAAAAACAACAATATTAGTCCAAGAAAATTGCAAATGTGGTTGATGAAAAAGCAGTTGAAGGTAATTGTTATCAAGAGCGCCATTCTATCAATGCATTGATGTTGAAACTAGATGGGTGATATAGTGAAAGAGGACTTCGTGGTGAGCTTAATGATAAATTTCATCTCAAAATATGTTCTAAGGATAGAATAATCGATAAACCCATGATACCAAACTTATAGATTGACTTATTCCATTCATATCAATCTCTCTATATTTTCACTATTGAGACATATCACATTACTTGTATTTAAAAGGTCGATACGTAATCGGAACATTTGAACACCACTTCCATCGAAGAAGGGGATTTCTTGTGATTAAAGACAGGGTCTTTGAGCATTCAAGAATGAGGAGGAGGAATTTATTAGCCCGAAGAGATTATTCCACGAACGAGATCGTGTTATGAAGCCCCCGAAATGAAGTAAGGGGCCAAGTTCCGATTCCACTCATTCTAGGAGCTTGTAAACTTTTTGATAATTTCGTGGTCCTACTCATACTTCCGCTTTCTTTAATAGAGCAAAGTTGCATTCTCCTCAGCTTCGTCCCTGCCTTTGTAATAGCAATCTGATGTACTTGTGTTTTCAAATTGAAATCCTTTTATGTCTTACTGTTATAGGTGGTGTTTCAGAATTACATGTTTCAGGTTGCATGTTGTGTTTGCTTTCCAGATCTTCATGCAAATTATTAATGTGATATGTGCCAATGAGATTGTGAGGATTCTACAATAGAAAGATTGTTATGAGTGATTAAGTCTGAATCCTTATAAGTTTGGTGAATTATCTTTTAGAAATAGGTTTTATATTCAATTATTCCTATCCCTTTCCTCAGAAGTTGTTTTAGGATAGAATTCATCATTCAGAGAACCAACTCACACTGGAGATTCCTCTTTCGCATAACATCACCCACATTTGAAAGAGGTTTCCATGTTTCAGTAGTTTGCTGAATATTGCATTCAGCAGGGTGCAAAACTATTGATAACAGTTTTTGGCATGCTCGGTGGGACATCTAAAAGAGACTTTTAGAGCATTTTAATTTTTCAGTTTGCTGTTTGGTATATGCAGGAGATCTTTTCCAGCCTTCTGGAGGCTTTCAATATACCTGGCGACTCCGGTTCTATTTTTTGCATGCTAGTATAGCCCACACATGAGAAATATTCAAACAAGATCAAGTTCAAAACCGTTCAAGTACCAGGAGCTGTCCCCATCATGAAGGAGAGGCAGGATAGCAAGAAGAATTTTTGAAGTCCCCATAAGATCAAAGTCAACACCTCCCGTTCTTGGTGCTCTAGTTCTGTCACCTGGTGTACCATTACCGATATCTCAAGTACCACTAATGGCAGCACCACTGAGGCAGCATCTGTTTGCACCCTTTAATGGAGGCAGTCCATTAGATATTGCCCAACATGATGATATTCCGGCTGTGCAGCACTTAGAGGACTACCGTATTTCACTGGAGAAGACTACACCATGCCAGTTGAACACATCTGTGATGTAGCCACATTATGTTTAGTACATAATATCACTTAGGAGAACGTTGCTTTAAGGCTGCAAGCTGCTTCACTCAAGGGGCAAAGCGCTACAATGGTTTAGAGGTCTCGCTGCAAATTCAATCAGAACATGAGATTCTCTAGGTAGTGGTCTATACCAGCACTTTGCGGATAAATCTGACAACTTATCTTTGTTAGAGCAGTTGAGTACCATTCAAAGGGCGCCGCATGAACACTTGGCAGATTTCAACTATAGAATCCCGGCAGTGGTAAAACCCTTACCGGCACATGCATTTCTATTTTATTTTAAGGCTTTGAATAGTAAGATTGCTGTCATGACTCAGTCCATGGGTGGTTTAACGCTTCCAAATGCTTATAACATTGCTATTAATGCTGAAAATTGCCTCATTCAAGCCAGAGACATAGCTCCTAGACCCCCCATGCCCTTATTTCCAGAAATACAACCACCTATTCCTACTACTATTTAATTTCACAGTCCCGCTAGCCTCAAAGAATTGGATATCATGGAAGCGTAGTCCAAGAATAATCGCAACCCCAAACTCAGATGCAAGAGAGCTTAAAACATATTAAAGATCATTTGAAACGACCTGCATCAATAAGAAGGCTGACGGGCAAAGAAATAAGCCTCACTAAGCCTCATATCAAACAAAACCAAAGAAAACAGCACTGCTTCCAAGGATTACTGTGCTCAGCCAGCGAATTAACCTCAAGCATTCCAAATGCACATATTAACTGAATAACATCTAATTCAAAGATCGGCCAAAAGAACTTCTGTACACAAACAATGTTGCTCAAGATTGTGGACTGGTAAGTTACCTATAAACCAACCCTTAATAACTAGTCTAAGATGCCTAACCGAGTGAGAAATCAGGCCTTCGTTAAAAGTGTTATATATGTCAAGCCTTTAAAAATACCGATATCAAAATTTAGAACAACAAGAAAGTCATGCGAAAAGCCTACCCCAAACTAGCAGAGTTCAATTCAGTGCATGAACGCCGTGATTAAAAAATTCCCCTATTTTAGCCGCCAATACCGTGATCTAAAAAGCGCAGCCGTGACGAGGAATGGTGCCAGGGTTTTCCTGTTAGGTCACCAGTTCTGGTCAGTCGTAAAATAATGTCATTTTACCTCAACCTAAAATGCGATCTTAAAGAAACAGCCAAGAGGAACCAAAAGCATTCTCCTCTGTGCGTATAAGCAAATGAAGCCATCAGTTACAAAAAATCTGGTTAAATGGCTCATCCCTTCAACAATACATCTCAAGAAAATCCATCACATGTCACTTGTTAGACGCAGCTTCCATTGTAAGGTGTTTACCGCAGGATGCATTGAATCAGCCGTCTATTTTTGACATGTTCACCAAATCGCAGGGCCGTAAAGTGCCGCCGGGCCTAATATGACTGGAGGAGAAAAGTTGTCAAGGAAAAAGAGGTAAAACCCCCTCCATTTTACTTAAGTTTGATCATAAGTGATAAAATCATGCATAATTGTATGGTCGACTCTGGTGCCAGTAGTTCAGTCATGCCTAAAAGTTTAGCCGATAAATTAGGTCTTGTTTATGAGCCTAACCCTCAGAAAGGCGTAGTGCAATTAGATGGGTCTGCTGTCAAGACTGCTGGTATAATAAGAAATTTAGCTCTTACCTTGCATGCATCCCCAAGTTTCGTTATTCACCAAGATATTCATGTTATTGACTTACTGCCGCACTTCGCCATTTGTTTATCACGAGATTTTACAGCCAAGTTGGGTGGGTTTTTGCTTCCGATTGGTCTCATCTATTTTTTAGAACAAGGTATGGTACGAAGGTGACCATTAAGTCCGAGCCTCTCGCCAAAGACCATATCGAACCATACTCTCCAAGCCCTATAAACGCTAATCTCTACACCACATCTACAATGGAGGAGCAAACCATGACCTCAGACTATAGCACCCAGGGAGACTACATCAGTCTTGATGAATGGGCAACCGAAGACCACGAGCTTGATCCATTCCAAAACACAGATGAGGTAGGTTTAGGAGTTTATATGATTTGTGAGTCTAATTGCGATATGCCTAATCTTTGCAAAGAGGATGGACCATCTACAGGAAAAGATAATGAGTTGTGGAAACTTTATTTCGATGGTTCGAGAAGCAGTGTTGGTGCCAGAGGTGGAGCCATGCTGATATCGCCCGAAGGAGATAAGTATTATTCAACCTGTAGATTTGCTTTCAGCTGTTCAAATAATACAACTAAGTATGAAGCATTGGTACATGGCCTTGAGTGGGCCCGCAAATGAGGTATTAAATTTTTGCAAGTTTATGATGATTCAGAGCTGATTGTGAATCAGGTCAGAAATTTAAATGCTACAAAAAATGATTTACTTAAGAGATACAGGCATCGTGTATGGGATTTAATGGAAGATTTTGATGCTTTTAATATCATGTCGATTCCTCGGAATCAAAATAAGCATGCTGACAGACTCGCTGCCATAGGAGCTTAGTTTGACATACCAAAAGAAATCCATAAAATAGAGGCACGTCAGTATGTGAAAATAGTGGTCAGACCTTCTGTACCTGACAATAACGTGAGCTGGCAAGTTTTTGATAGCGATGAGCAAATCATGAATTTTCTAATTGCTGAAGCTGAGTTCGCAGATGGAAATCAACAAAAATGGCAGCAACAATATGAAGATTAGATCGTGCAATTAAAGACCAATAAGCTGCCGAAAGGTTTGGTAACATTAGAATCTATCTTTAATTCAGATGATCAAGTTCGGAAGGACAAGTGCAGCTTAACAGTTAAAGAAGAACATTATTCAGCCATTGAAATTTTCAAAGGCAAGCTTCTCAAGCTTGGTAAGGTGTGCAGTCAAGAGGAACAACAAGCTTTCATTCTGTTATGTCAAAAATATAGTGATGTTTTTGCTTGGGAATACAAAGATTTAAGAGGTTTTAACCCTAATTTAGCACAGCATACCATCGAACTTGAACCCGATGCAAAACCAGTAAGGCAGAAGCAAAGACCACTTAATCTTAAGTTGGAGCACCTCATGAAGGCAGAACTGAACAAGCTAGTTGAAAGCGGTATCATTTTCCCTATCAAACACAATCTCCTTGGCGTCAACGGTAACAATGAAGAAGAGGAAGAAACCCACTTTGCGCCGATTTACTTAGGATCCGAATGAAAGCGGCCTGGAAAGACTATTACCCACTCCCTTCCATGGAGCAGCATTTTGGCGTAGTTTCGGTTCTAACATATCTCTTTGCTGATGGCTACCAAAGCCGGTAACCAGATTCGTTCGCTTGGTATAATCGCCTTTTAAGATAACATTACAACTAAGTGGGAAGTAACGAAGCAACATAAGAAGATGCCTTCTGCCACAAATGTCAGCAACGCTCTAAATAAGTATATATATGGATATGGCCTTTCACAGCCTTATGAACAAGTTTGTTCTGGTATATTTAGATGATATAACTATTTTTTCTAGAAATGCTAATGAACACTTGGATCACTTGGAACAGATTTTTCAAAGGTGCAGAGAGTTCAGAGTGTCTCTTAATCTGAAAAAGTGTATCTTTTCGGTGCATGAAGGCAAATTGCTGGGACACATTGTTTCAAAGCAAGGTATTTTGATCGATCCTAAAAAAGTTTTTGCAATTCTCGAATTGCCATTACCAGCCCATAAGAAAGGTTTGCAAAGCTTTCTTGGGTGAATAAATTTTGTAAGAAGGTTTATACCAAATATCGCAGCCTTGTTACAACCTCTCACTTCTATGTTGAAGAAGAACATGCCATTCAGTTGGACCAAGGAAGGCAAGAGGAGCTTTGAGCAGATTAAAGAGGTGCTCACAACTGCTCCTACTCTCATTAATCCAAAATTTGACAAATATTTCATCTTGTATGCTTTTGGAGGAGTGGATACAGTTTCAGCTATGTTATGCCAGCAAAATGAGGAAGGCTTTGAGCAGCCTATTGCATTTTTCAATCAAGTTCTGCATGATTACGAGGTGAAGTATTCTTTTGTGGAGAAACATGTCTTCGCTGTTGTAAGAAGTTTAAAGAAATTTAGACACATGCTATCCAACAACAAGGTTCATTTATTAGTGGCTCATTCAACCATCAAAGAGTTTCTTATTAACAAAGACATTAATGACAAGCATGCTGGTTGGATCACTAAAGTGATGGAGTTCGATGTTGAAATTAAAGTAACCAAGCTCGTTAGAGGCAAAGGTTTGTGTGAGAAAATTGCTAAAAGTGAAAACAACAGGTTGGAGGAGGCTGCAGGTACATAAGTGGTATTAAATAATGATGTTCCGAGTGCTGTTCAAACACCTTCTCCTACATGGTTGCAGCAGATGATACATTATCTGCAAACTGGTGAATGCTCGGAAGGTTTGGACAGAGAAAAAAGAAGGTACTATAGGTTGCAGGCCATTCCTTATTCAATAATTGATGGTGTTCTCTATAGAAGAGATTTCCAAGGTGTTTTATTACGTTTCATTCAACCTGATCAAGTTGACAAGCTGTTGGAAAAATTTCATGATGGACCTTTTGGAGGTCACTTTGCTGCAAGAACAACAACGCTAAAAATTATGAGAGCTGGTTATTATTGGCCAAATCTGTTTAAAGATGCTATTACATGGGTCAAAAAATGCAAAAAATGTGCATTATTTGCTGGTAAACAGAGGCTTGCACCGCTGCCCTTGCACCCGATTTAGGTGGAACAACCCTTTGCCAAGTAGGGCTTAGATTTTGTTGGTCATGTGAACCCGCCTTCGAGTGCAGGTCATAAGTGGATTCTTATTGCTACTGATTATTTTACAAAGTGGACCGAAGTTGTTGCTTTAAAGGAAGCAAACAAGACTTCAGTGCTTAATTTTTATTAAGATCTCATATCGAGGTTTGGTGTTCCAGATTCAATCATTTCAGATAATGGTTTAGCTTTCATCGGATTAAAGATTTCAGACTGGTCTGTCAAAAATAACATCTATCTAAACACTTCATCAAATTATTATCCGCAAGGTAATGGCCAAGCGGAATCCATAAATAAGAATCTGATTCAGATAATCAAGAAGACTTGAAGATAACCAGAGAACGTGGCATGAAAAGCTGAAGCTAGCCCTTTGGGCAGACAGAATAACTCCTAAAAGAGCCACTAGTTGTTCACCCTTTGTTTTGACTTATGGCAGAGAGGCTAAGTTGCCTATTTCAATTGAGTTACCAACATTGACTTATGTTAAAGAACTGGAGTTGCTGAATGAACAACCTTTTGAAGTGAGGTTTATACAGCTGGTCAAGCTCGAAGAAACCAGAAAAGAAGCTCTGAGACAACTAGAAATACATCAAGCACAAATGAAGAATACTTTTGACAAGAGGGTGAAGCCTCGTGATTTCATTGTTGGAGATTTGGTCTACAAGTGGAATGAATTTAAAAGTAGACCTGGACGACATTCCAAGTTCGATGCAATGTGGGATGGGCCTTATCTGATTATGGAATGCAAAGAACACAATGCATTCCAACTTTCCAAGATGACTGGTGAGGTGCTGACTATCCCAGTAAATAGGATCCACCTCAAGCACTGCCTTTGAGATAAGTTATCTCACTGTTTAGTAGAGTAGTTTGCAAATAAGTGCATTCCGCACATTTCATTTCAAATAGTTTGCTTTCTCTAAGCGCTGCTGTGTATTGTTTTGTTGGCCACCAGGGCCTGCTAGTTTGCTTTAAGTTTTGTTTTTTTTTCTTGCTGCTATTTGGAGTGTTGCTGTTCGAGTTTCTGAGTTTCAAGAAGGGGCAGATTTGAATCTACGCCCAATGAATTGTTTTAAAAGCCACTGATCTATGCTTAGCAGGCAAGCATATAGCAGAAATCGCCAAAATGTTACATATTTTTCTCCTTAGCTCAAATAGAGGAGTTGGCTGACTATTATTTTCCATAAAGTGGAATTGTAGATTGGATTTTAAATGCTGTTTTGCATTATCATTATGCATTGAATATCAGTTATGCATTTTAAATGAAGTTATAAGGTTTCAGAGTGCCATTCAGATGCTGCAGGATGTAAAGAAAGATAGAATTGAGTAAATGTGCAAGACAACATTTCAAATGCTTTTGTTCATTTCAAAAAGAACCCATTTTTTTTACAAGGCTTTATTTGATTTCACAATCAAAATAATATTACAACATTGCATGAGATGCATTTTTTTTTTTTTCAATTGAAAAGCGAAAATGAAATCAAGGATCCACACAAGCCGTGGATTTAACTATAACTATTCCAATGCATTTCTAACAACACAATGCACTACTGAAGATGCGAAAGAGAACATATAAGCAACAACATAGTCATCATTTCTTGTTATCGATGCTTGATGTTGAAAGGTGCACCTCGCCGTCACAAGCTTCGTCGACCTGTAAGAGGAGAAGAGGGGTGTCAGTGGCTCCGACTATGACATAACTCATATGATGCACCTACAATAATACAGTCTACTATGAGCAATGCATTGAAACAATCAGAAGAAGATCAAATGCAGTATGAAGAAGTGAACTGAAGAAGAAGTATCAACATCATAATTAGCATGTTCTATTTTTATGCTAACACTGTTTGTTTCCTTGTGCAGGTATAGGTTAAGTCATGGAGTTGAACATTATTCGAAGACCAAGCATGTGGAGTAAAATGGGCTCCCACAAGGGTAGAGACCGACATGTTTCCCTATGCATTTAATGGGCTGATTTTGAATGTTTTTTCATCATATACATCAAACAAAGTGAAATACAATTGAAAGAGTAAAAAAAAGTTATCCATTTCATAACGAAACCAACTATGCATTCATAACGATCAACATTTCTTTCTGAAGGCTACAGGTGAACTGTGAGTTTAGTTCACTTATGGAATTTAACTGAGTGCATTTGCATCAGAATTGTTGAATTACTTCATTTTCTGTGCTGATTATAATCATATGTCATGTGAGTTTCAATTCATTATTTCCCTTTTGGATAGTGAACAGGCATACATATGCCTTAATGATTTATTCTATTTTCATCTTCAAAGAGAATAGTTTCTGGGAGCAGTTTGTCATTGAAATATAAAAATGCATGAAGAGTTCCATGTTGCTCACGAAAAAAAATGCAGACAGTGCTCCTGAGTGTTAAACAAATCTCTAGTTCTGAGTTGACTGGTGAAGAAATACTACTTTATTAATGGTTATAATAAAGTGAAAAAGTTTATGAAATAATAGAGGAGCAGTATTTTTCTTTCCAGAATGATTCTGAGTTACCAATTATATATTTGAACCGGTGTTTAAAAGTGGTTATTTCGCCTCTACAAAATTCAAATAAAGGAAATGAAGCTGTTGTGTTAAATTAAGGAGGAACAGAGGACTAGGTACAGTCCGTTATGATTCAATGATTAAGCATAGGGGATAAAACAGGAAGGTAACATTTTTCTTTGGATCAATTTTTGTTTTGGATCTTAACCATGTTAGGTTGTGTCCCAATGGAGAAGGCATCAGTTCATTGTTTAAATAATGCAGAACGCAAGTTAAAGGAGTCCAAATGCTTAAAGGAGTTCATAACATAATATATATTAACACTGTTTTGATCTAAGTCATGAGTGCACATTTCTAAAGGAAGATCTGAAAGCAAAGCATCAAAGGCCAATATTGTTTTATGAAGAAATGCAGAACTACATCTAGTGATGCATGGGTCAAACCATGAATTGAGATAGATGAAAGTTTACAGTTTTTTGTCAACTCAAAGGAGTTTACAGTTCTATGGTAAGCAAAGATGAACAGTTGTTACCCACATGGGGTTTTCCTATAAGATGTAGAAAACATGATAATCTATGACACCCATATTTTTAAACAGTAGTTCGATTACAAACGTGCAAATTTCTGTGCTCTTCGAGCTTCAAGGAAGAAAGAATACAGTTCTCATATGATGTTCACAATAACCACAATGATGTAATAGGAATCAATGCAACGAACTAATGGTTAAATTCTAAAGAGAAACCATAATAGAGATGTTTTTTCAGAATTTACCAACATTTGCTTCAGGACTACGAAATAAGACTATGCTCAGTTATTCATGGTTTTCAATGTGGGTTCTCATGCAAGGTACAAAAAATGTGACACTGTACAATACCCATGTGAGTTTTTCATAAAAACAACAGTAAATTACAAATATGAAAAATTCTGTGTTAGATCGAGCTCAGGAAAGACAAAAAATGCATTTCTCTTTCGAAATTTTAAATACCCACATGTGGGTTTTTTCTCAAAATACTGGAAATGGTGTTTCTTTTTGAAATTTCAAGTACCCATTTCCAGGGTTGGTGTCACAACACAGAAAAAGATCAATTACATAGATACCCATGTGGAATCTAGAAAAGATGGCAGGAATATACAACAAGTGCGAGCTACAGATTTTAGTTGAAATACAGAGAAAGTAAAATACAATTTTTTTTAACTTTCTGTCATACCAACAAGTTGAAATGTTACCAAATTTACATAATGGAAGTTATCCATTCTAGGTAAGGATAAATTCAAAAGAAAGTTGCTTTCTGCAGTGATCTTTTGGCACGGCCTGTACATGGCCAAAGGAATCATGAAATAAAGATAGCTTTTAGAGTTTCTACAAAGCAAAGGAAATTACCAGTTCGAATTTCTGAAAAAGTCTAAAGCCGCGGCCATAGCTTCTTTTTGTTTTCCCAAGGCATGATTTTGAAGCTTTGAAGAGTGGCTGAGTTCCTATAATGAGTGTGATACACAGTGGGGAACACACAGAAATACAATATGGGGTGACAGTAAAGTATATTAGCCACGACTTTAAGGCCGAAATGAGAAGAATACAAAGCCATAAAGTCCAAGAACACAAGCTTACCTTTGCACATAATGGAAAAGCCAGAAAAAAAGTCGAGCTTCCATGGAGCGGACTGTAGAAGTTGAGCTCGAGCTCGTAATGGTATGGTGAAGACAAAGGAAAAAGTAGAAGATCAGAAATAAACTCACACAGGCTGCGCCCTTAGGGCTTTCTGAGGCTCAAAATAATGAAGTGAAAAGTTATTTCACCTTCAAAAAAAGACTTACCCACTGAAGATTCGGTCAAGTGGAGAGCAAGGAAAGACTACTAAAGCACACGGGCTTGAATTCAACGCCATCATAGCGACAGTTTCTTCTTAGACAAAAGTTCTTTCTTTCCAAAATCACAAGTATCAAATGAACGATAATTAGGGTTTTACCCTTTTTCCTCATGCCCAATTCGAATATCATCTTTTTACAGAATGTTCGGTTTTGAGCATATGTCAAAATGCAAGAAGGGTCAAAATTTTAAGCTTATGCCTTGTGTTCTTCCTAAGTCTAGGTTTAATATTAGAGGGAGGCCGAAGTTCTATGCTTAGGTTATTTTTTAAGTCTTTAAGGCTTGTACTTTGTGCCTTAGGAGAATAAGGGTTAAGAGATATGCTTTACCTTATATTTGTTTTATTGATTTTAAGAGAAAATCAATGAGGTATATTATCACTTAGGGTTTGCCTTCTCTTTGAAGGTTAATGATCATTGTAGGGTTATACTTGTTTTGGATTGATTTTGTAGAAATCAATGATGGAGTTAAAAGGAAGATTATGTAATATGTTTTTTCGATTTTTTGAGAAAATCGGAATGATATTATGGAGAGATAAGCAGTTTTCTTTTTTGTAAAAGATTTCCAATCTTTGAGTTGCAAAAATAGACAAAATTGTAAAAGTCTGCACCTTGTAAAGCAGAAGCATAAAAGTGGTGTTTTATAAACTGCTTTATGTTTTCTTGCTATTTTTAGCAGATCTTTGACTGACTTTCCTCTTGGTCAGATTCCAAACTTATCTTGGAGAGATAAGGTGTTTTTTGTGCTTTTAAAGCAGATTTTGCCCATTTTTAGGGGCTTGACAGTGTAATCATAAAAGCTTGGTGCTTTTTTCTGCTTTAATGTAGTTTCTGAGTTTGTTTGAGGCCTTTTTTCCTTGAGCTTTTTCTGAGCTTGGATTAGGGTTTCCTTGAGAGTTTTCTTGATGGATTTAGTCTTTCAACTCTCCATTCTCATGAGTTCAGATTAGTTTCTTGCCCTTACTCATTTCAGGAGCTTGTAAACTTTTGATACTCAGTTTGTTCAGATTGGTACTCTTCCAGTTTTAATAGAGCAGCAGATTTCTCCTTCTCATTTCCTGTCTCAAAGTTTGTAATAGAAATCTAATGTACTTGTGTTTTCAAATTGAAATCCTTTCATGTCTTGCTGTTATAGGTGGTGTTTCAGAATTACATGTTCAGGTTGCATGTTGTGTTTGCTTTTCAGATCTTCATGCAAATTATTAATGTGATATGTGCCAATGAGATTAAGAGGATTACTGCAATAGAGAGATTGTTATGAGTGATTAAGTTTGAATCCTTATAAGTTTGGTGAATTATCTTTTAGAAATAGGTTTTATATTCAGTTATTCCTATCCCTTTCCTCAGAAGTTATTTTAGGATAGAATTCATCATTCAGAGAACCAGCTCACTCTGGAGATTCCTCTTTCGCATAAGATCACCCACATTTGAAAGAGGTTTCCATGTTTTAGTAGTTTGCTGAATATTGCATTTAGCAGGGTGCAAAACTATTGATAACAGTAATCAACAAAAGGCCTTCATCATGTGCAACATTGTTGAGCAAGGCAGTGATGAGGTATGGTTTTTAGACAGTGGCTGTAGAATTCATATGAGTGGTAATGAATTTTTTTTTTTTTTCATTGATAAGAGTGTTAAGTCTAAAATAAAAATGGGGAATACTAAAATAGTTCTAGTTGTTGGAAGTATAGGCTAGTGTGGTGGTGTTGGCATTAATGTTGTCATTGATGTCAACACCTCGGTCTGTTATGCTGCTAG
>VDFB02095220.1:0-28850 GCA_007258455.2 Sequoia sempervirens | reverse complement strand
ATGTTAATGAATGAATGTGAATATGTTAATTAATGAATGTTATATGTTAATGAATGAATGTTATATGTTATTAATGGATGAATCAATGAATGTTATATGTTATTAATGGATGAATCAATGATTAATGTTATATGATTGGGTATAGGGAATTGAGAGTGATGTGAGGGGGGGAAGGGCCAAATGATCTTCCACCATCACATGGTTGGCCTTGTTAAGTAGAGAATATTAAACTATACTCAAAACAAAGAGAAGCTCAATAAGGTAATGCACTTTTCAATATAAGAAATGCATCATTTGAAGCATCAAACCAATATGTAGTCTGTATGTATGATCAGTCATCAGTCTCCGGAATGGTACATTTCCATGAATATATAATTTTTTTTTAAATTTTTTTTTCTTATTCGTCGCAATTTCGACGATAACAACCGACGAATCAACAGAAAGCCTCGATGAAGTTGCTATAGCTGAGACAACAATTTTGTCGTAACTCCCTACCCATTTCGTTGCCCTTCCGATGATATTTCGGCATTGCCACCACACTACTCAATCAATTTCATCATAACTCCCTACCCATTTCGTCGCCCTTCTGACAATATTTTGGCGTTGCCACCAGACTACTCTCTGTCAATTTCGTTGAACTTTCGACGAACTTCCAGTGTTCTTCCGACGCTACTACTTGCCTATTTTGTTGCACATTCGACAAACTTTTGGTGTTCTTTCAACGCTACTACTTTAGTATTTCGTCACTATTTTGACAAACTTTCCATGTTTCCATGCTAATGCTTGCCTATTTCATGGAACCGATGACAAATTGCTGGTGTAATTCATCAGTGGATAAACAAAGTTTTTGTCAATATTCCAAAAAAATCCTGAGGTATTTCACGATGCTGCCGACCGATGATTCTTCACCGTTATTTTGACATGTAATTTGTCATCAGCCTTGCACGAAAAAATAGCCACGGAAAATTTTTTGCCATTGCGTCGCTATTTTGATAGAGATTTGTCGAACGACTGATGAATGAATGTCAAAAAATGGTGTCAAATCTAGTAGTGCCATATTGAGTCGGCAGGACATCCACGGGTCACTAAGACATTTTGCCGAAGGCCAAATCTGTTGGTGAGCTCCCTTTGGTTGGCGAGACCTACTTGCTTCGCCCAAACCTTACGCTGAGGTCTTTTCTTTCCGTCGAGCTGCCCATCTTCTGTCGGCTAGACAACATCGAGTCGGGGAAACCTTTCTCTGATTTAGAATGTTATACCGAGACTTCCCTATTAGCGAGACCCCACAGGGTCACTGAGACCTTTTAAGGAATTCCCCTTGTCTACCTGAGCTCACTTTGTGTTTTGGCAATAGTCTTGTCGAACTGATTTTGTATTGGTGAGGGCCCATCCTAGTATCATCAAGAGTCCTGCCAAAGGAAAACACATTGAGGCCCCCCATCTAGTCGGTGAGACCAAACTTCTTCACCAAGACATTAAGGCGAAGGCATTTACCTTGGCCAAGACCACGAGCAAGCCGGGGAGACCTTTTATAATCGCGTAGACATCTCAGTGAGGTCCCTTAGTCATACTGAGGGCCCTTATTCTTTTATGTTGCTCTATCTGTCAGCAAGAGATCATATGTTCGGTGAGAGATCTTACCAAAAGCACAACACTATCCAGAGTCCCCTTTCATATTAGTGAGACTCCCCATCTATTGGCAGGACCTCTTCTCGAGCTCATCGCTATCGCCGAAGCACCCCTGGGTCACTGAGACCTTTTGGCAAACTCAAGTTGCCACGCTGAAAACTTCAAAATAAAACACTGTCGGTGAGACTTTGTCTCCTTGCTTGGACTTCTCACTGAGCTCCCTATGTCACCCCGAAGCCCATGGTCACCACAAGTCTCAATGAAAAACAATTGAATGGCCTATTGGTCAAAGAAATCCGCGTGATAAGAGTTCATACCGACCCCTTCCTGTCACAGTGATAGGCTTTGTAGCCACGTTTAGAAGGACAGAAGCTAGCTCTCAATGAATTGTTCAAGATGGAATGAATCAAAGTAGTCAGTCAACCAAACAATAGGAGGGTATTGCCGAATTTCTCCTTAAATTAAAATTATGTCAAATTGATTAAGGTATGCTTTTCAACTGAGCTCCCCTACAGAATGTCATCAGATGCATGACATAATCTTTAATGGAATTGTCCCATTTGGTCCCTAGAATACTTGCAACATAAATGCCTAGTCTGATTGAGCCTGTGGGTGAAAATTAGGCAACAATTATACTCTGTTAAAGTATAAAGTATTATAAATGGGGAATGCACATGCATTCAAGCACATTGCCTAGAGCTCACTACTCAAATACAAAAATACTTACTACCCAAAAGAAGAATCATTGTCTTACAATCACATTCAGATTACATCTAGAAGATTTTGAACTAAGAAAATAACATCTTCTAATGCCTGATTATAGTTTTGGTTAAGCACATAAAAACTTTCATTTTCTCACTCTTCTTCACACTTTACTTCTTCCTTTGAAAGATTACAACATTATTCACACCATGCCTTGAAATGATATAAACAATGGATCATATATATATTCACAACTACGGATAACATCAAATACATGTTGGCGCAACAAAATAAGAGAACGTGTACAAACTGTTGACCCAAAACAATAAATAATTTATCAATGTGAACCAAACAATGTCAGCCAAAACATAGTAAGGATCCAAAAGAACATCCTCAAATACGAAACACCTTAAAAAATTATGCCTCAAAGATTTGCAACACACTACAATCATCCTGTTGGCCATGATCATGAAAAACATGAACTCACAAAAGAAACTCACCAATCCAAAAGCATCACTGATCACCACAAAAGCATCCACAACAACTCAAATTACTAGAATCACATTATCTTCTTTTAGGAACACTAACTAAAGCAATAGAACTGTGATAGGTTGAATGTGAGCGTTAGAAAAAGATAAGCAAGTGAAAGAGTGCAAATAAACACCAAAACAACCTACACCTCAAGATTAGCCTAAGTTGGAAACAACACAAAGCAAAAGCAACAAAATGGAACTCTATACCTTGCGTCGAATCGATCCTTTGGTTGGCCCTTCGATCTTTGGTGTGTATGCTCCTTGGATGGTAAGTAGATACAAGCTAAATGATGTTGTGAGGATGAGTGCTAGTGGATGAAAATGTGAAAATGGCTAAGTATAAGTTGGGAAACAAAATTGCAAGAGTTTGGCTAGAAAAATGATCTCTCCCTAAAATGAGAGAAAAGAGGGGGTATTTATAGGATTTTTGAGAATTCCTAGGGGAAATGGATGGTTGAGATTGATCCACCAAATATCAAGATGTAGGGCTAAGGTGAGTTGAGAACTCACAAGCCCTCACATCTTGACATGTGGCATGTGATTTAGCCCTAAAAGGTGAAGTGGACATGAGGTGGAAGGAAAAAGACATGACATGGGGGGGGTACAAAGTACCTTGGGATTGGACAAGATCTCCTCATAAAGGAGGTCCTTGTCCCCATGTGGGAGAGAGGACAAGTGGGGAATTAAAAATTCCTCAAATATTCTCATGGGGAAGAGGGAAGGAATTTAAAATTCCTTAAATGCATTGGGGGATTAAAAGGTGAATTAAAAATTCACATGGGGAAGGGAGATGCCTTGTCAAAAAAGAAAAGCATTTAGTAGGGTTGACCAAGGACACATGTCATAAAGGACATGGGGAAGAGAAAAGGAATTTAATATTCCTTGGAAGGATAAAAGGAATTAAAAATTCCTTGAGAGGTTGATTAGGCTAGTTAGTGAGGGATTAGAGGATGGTTAGGTGGCTAAGAGAGATTAGAGGCCAACTTGCAAAAGTTGGAGGATGTGACACATCCTAATCAAGGATTAGGCATGTGCACATCCTAATGATGAGATTAGAAGATGGATTAGGATAAGATAAAAATGATGGAGGATGTGACATGAAGGGAATTAAATAAATGGAATATTTATTTAATTCAATTGATGGAAAGAGGATTACAGAGATAAGGTATTATTGATTAAATACCTTAGGGATTTGGTAGAATTAAAGATATTAGTTAAATAATAGCAGTATTACTTAATTAACGAAACTAAGACGAAAGGGGATGAATTTGGATAAATTAAGTGTCCAAATCTAGACGTCTACAAGAACAATTGTTAGAACACAGATTCTCATAACCCAATCAAATCTTCATGCAAACCTCTAAAACTTCATGTGAATAAACTCAATATAATTTTCAACAAAATCTTTAATCCACAACCTCTTATCATCAATATAATTAGCTAGCCACCATACTGACTTCCACTGCATCACTGACAACCTGCAACTTATTTTATTACAAATTTCTCAATATCCTTGACATATACAACCTTAAAGACATTAATTCCAATAGTATTGACATAAATGACAACCACATATCAACAATATCCAACAATCTTGCCCTTTGGAATTGATGGTAAGACATGATTTAAAAAAAAACATCAACACAACTTTCTCTTAGCACTTTCTCCCCCTTAGATTTTGACTCTTTTTCTCCTCAACTCTTTCACATTTTTTCACATGACTCTTCTCCCCCTTTTACATCAATGAAAAAGATACACATTATCTTTCTCCACACAACCTATGAACCACATTTCTAAACATATGACTACTCCCCCTAAGTAGCAACCACCACAAAATCAATTTGGACCACAAGATATGACTATGAAATGCACAGACTAATGCAAGTCAATGCATCTTAATTTTGATTAGGAGGGGTTATCATCCCTACATTCCCTTTGAGATACTCAAAATTATCCTTAAATCCAAGCTTCAATAAATATCTTTCCAATCTGGCATACCATGCTCTTGCGGCTTGCTTAAGTCCATACAATGCTTTCTGCAACTAGAAAACTATATCTCCCCGATTAGTCAATTGAAATCCATCAGGTTGCTCAATATACACTTCTTCCAATTCACCATTTAGAAATGCTAACTTGACATCCATCTAATAAACCTTAAAGTTTTTGCAAGCAACATAAGCAAGAAATAGTCTCACAACTTCAATCCTAGCAACAGGAGAAAAAGTTTCTTCAAAGTCAATTCCTTCTATCTGAGAATATCCTTTACACACAAGTCTTGTTTTGTTTCTAACAAGTTCACCTTGCTCATTCAGTTTGTTCTGAAAGACCCATTTAGTTCTAATTACATTTTTTTACTTAGGTCTAGGAACAAGAATCCATGTATCATTCTTCTCAATTTGTAGTAGTTCTTCTTTCATTGCTTCCACCCAATGTTCATCTTTGCATGCTTCATTGACACTATTAGGCTCAGTCTTTGAGATCAAACAATATTCTTCTACAATAATTCTTCTAGTTTGAACACCTTTGTTCTTATCACCAATAATATGATATTTTGAATGATTTAGTAATACATACCTTGGATTCTTAGGGTATTCTTGAACTTTAGACTCTTGTGATATCACTTCTACACTTTCACTAGTTCCTTCCTCTTGATTTTCCTGATTCACTAGAATGATTTGAACTTGATTTGGAGTCTAAGCTTTCTTTCCTTTATCTAAATTGTCATTCTGATCATATGAATCATATCTATGGGTTCTATATGGTCTAACTATGTCTTCATCAACCTTGACATTAGCACTTCCAATTACTTTCCTCAATCTCTTATTGTAGCACCGGTAGGCTTTATTTTTAGTAGAATAACAAAGAAGTATTCCTTCATCACTTCTAGCATCAAAATTTCCTATATCTTAATCTCTTTTGATATAGCATTTACTCCCAAAATTTTTGAAGTATCTAACAATAGGCTTATGACCATACCATAGATCAGAAGGAGTCTTACCAACATCACCTTTGACATGTACCCAGTTGAGAGTGTAAACAACAGTACTCACAACTTCTCTCTAGTAGATATGTGAAACATTTCCTTCTAGCATCACAGTCCTAGCAACTTCTTGAATTTTCTCGTTCTTCCTTTCCACAACTCCATTTTGCTGAGGGGTCCGAGGGGAAGATAATTGTCTCTTTATCCCATTCTCTTCACAAAAAGAATTAAACTCACTGGAAGTGAATTCATCACCTCTATCTGATCTCAAACATTTAATCTTTAGACTTATCTCTGTCTCAACCATAGCCTTAAAAATCTTGAATTTTTCTAGAGCTTTAAATTTTTCCATTAGGAAAGTAACCCACATCAATCTAGAATAATCATAAATAAGTAACATGAAATACTTGTCTCCTTGTAAAATTCTGACTCTAGAAGGACCACACAAGTCAATATGCGAAAGCTCCAACACTTCATTTGAACAATGTTGTTTTCTCTAGAATGAAACTCTAGTTTTCTTTCCTAACTAGCATTCCTTGCATATAGTATTAGTAGGTTTTATCAACTTAGGAAGATCTCTCACTGCTTGAGTAGAACTTATCTTGATAATATTGTCAAATTTTGCATGACACATTCTCCTATACAACAACCAACTTTCATCAACTTGAGCAATTAGACAACTTTTACCTCTAACATTTAGGTGAAAGATATTACCTTTTGTTTCTATACCAGATGCAATGACATTTCTGGAACTCCCCAGTATTCTTCACTTTCCATTCTTGAATTGAAGATTGTATCCCTTGTCAACCATCTTTCCAACACTTAAGATATTATGCCTCAAACCTTCCACATATAGAACATCATTAGAATTATACTTACATCAAGAGAAATGGATCCTCTGGCACAGATTACACCAGATTTTTCATCACCAAATCTTACAATGCCACCATCATACTTTTCCAAGCTCACAAATTTACTTTTATCACCTATCATGTGATGAGAGCATCCACTGTCAATCACCCATTCATCTTTTTCTTCAACTCTAGCAACTAGAGATTTCTCCACATTTGTGCAACTAGTAGATTCAATAGGTATTGGATCATTTTGCTTGATAGCAATAAATACCCATTCATCCTCACTTAAATTCCCTTTATCAGGTTCATCATTTGTCACACCATCAACAACATAATAACACTTTCTTTGAAATCTAGGCTTGTTAGGTCTTGGCTTAGGAAATATTTCTGGATACCTTGAGGCAAAATGACCTATCTTATTGCAAGAAAAAAATTTAAGAGGCAATTTCCCTTCATACTTACCTTCTCCTCTGGCTACTCTCTTGACAATAAGTGCTTCAAGTTCATCTTGTTTTCTATATTCTTCTTCAATATCTCTCATTTCCTACTCATACTTGGAAATTTTTCTAGAAGAACTTTCTCTTGGATCATATATTTTCTTATCTTTTTAGGAGATAGTAGCTTTGAATACAAATTCTATCTTATGAAGAGATTAACCAAACTCACTTAACTCAAAAGCAGTAAGCTTACCAATCAACATGTTTTTGGTTACATTTGTGGTAGTCTCGGTCTCCTCAATAGCAGTAGCTTTGTGTTTGTATGTAGGAGGAAAGTATCTAAGAACTTTAGCAACAATCTCTGATTCTTCCAATGTTCCACCAACACATCTAATACTACACACAAGTTCATTCACTCTCTGCATAAAAGAAGTGATGCTCTCATTTTCACCCATTCTCAACATTTCATCTTTCCCTTCCAGGATTTGCAACTTAGCAATCTTCACATGGGTATCATCTTCATACAAAGTTTCCAAATTTTTCCAAATCTCATAAGTAGTCTTCAACTCCATTAAATTTTTCATCTTAGAATCAATCAAAGCACTCAACAATGCTTCCTTAGCCCTGATATTGTACTTGGCTTCCTTAATCTCACTTGCAGTAGGACCATTATGTGGGATGATATACCTATTCTTTGTAATTGTCTAGTAAGGTTCACCAATGCATCTTAGATGCCACTCCATTTGAGTCTTCCATAGAGAATAATTAGTTCCATAAAATCTTAGACTATCCTTCTTATAAGTCACCATCCCAGATCACCTCAAGCGGTCAAGCTTCTCCAAAGGAACCTGCTCTAATACCAATTGTTGGAAACACAACTAAGAGGGGGGGTGAATTAGTTGTCAAAAAAATTATATAAATTAAGCTTATTCTCAAATTTTATAAATAAACATGGAAGCATAAACTATCACCACATCAAAAACACACATAACACCAATATTTTTTACATGGAAACCCTGTTAGGGGAAAAAACATGGTGGAGGTTAATCCACAAGATTATACTCTGTTAAAATTATAAAAGTATTATAAATGGGGAATGCACATGCATTTAGGCACACTTCCTAGAGCTCACTGCTCAAATACAAAAAGGCTTACTGCCCAAAAGAAGACTCACTATCTTACAGTCACATTCAAATTACATCTAAAAGATTTTGAACTAAGAAAATAACATCTTCTAATGCCTTATTACAGTTTCGGTTAAGCATATAAACACTTTCATTTTCTCACTCTTCTTCACACTTTACTTCTAACTTCAAAATATTAGAACATTGTTTCCACCATTCCTTCAAATGGTATAAATAATCGATCATATATATATCCGCAACTATGGATAACATCAACTACATGTCAGCCCAACAAAATAAGAAAATGTGTACAAACTATCAGCCCAAAACAATAAACAATTTATCAATGCAAACCAAACAATGTCAGCCAAAACATAGTAAAGACCCAAAACAACATCCTCAAAAATGGAACACCTTCAAAAATTATTCCTCAAAGATCTACAACACACTACAATCACCCTATCAGCCATGATCATGAAAAACATGAACTCACAAAAGAAAATCACCAATCACAAGCAGGACGATCAATGGGGACCACCAAAAAAGATAGAGAATGATCTAGAAACATCCAAAAGCATCATGAATCACCACAGACACATCCACAACAACTCAAATTACTATAATAACATTATCTTCTTTTAGGAACACCAACTAAAGCAACAAAACAACTTCCAAAAAAAATATTCTCATAACTCAATCAAATCTTCATGTGAACCTCTGATACTTCATGCGAATAAACTTGATATACTTTTCAACAAAACCCTTTAATCCACAACCTCTTATCATCAATATACTGAGGAAGCCACCATACTAAATTTCACTACATCATCGACAACATGCAACTTATTTTATTACAATTTTCTCAATATCCTCGACATATACAACCTTAAATACATTAATGCCAATAGTGTTGACATCAATGACAACTACATATTAGAAATATCCAACACTTTACCCACCATATATTTATAATCAAATACCCATTATAACGTAGTCAATCTTTTTTTATTATATAAAATCATATTATGTATTAAATACAAAATATTAGATTCCCTTAAGTTGTTCATACCCATCCGGTACCCATTCAACCTCAAACTAAAGGCTACTAAAGGGAGAAGGTAAAAACAATCAAGAACAACCCAAACCCTTGGATTTATTGCCCACTAGACCGTCCCCCTACAGACTTGAGGTCATAGAGGCATCCTTCACCCAAGGAAAACCTACGTTCTTTCTTCCAAATGGGTCAAAGACACACGTAGTTCTCCCTACAAGATCTCTCAAGGATACCTATGCTCTAGTCACGACACTCCCATTCACACACACAAAATATCAATTTAAACCTTACCATAGTTGTCATTCCTCATTCAATGTGAGCATCCCTAAGCCCCTTACAATTTCCTATCAAGGATATTGTGCTACATGTGGTATTCTAATGAAAATAGCATATAGTTTTCAACATAGGGTTCTACGCAAATTAATATTTCCTTACATAGGAGAATAAGGATTCATTAGGTTTTGATAAGAATATTATTATACATGATATATATCTCCAAGCATGGAGATTCAAGCATACCTAGGTATAGGTTGGAATATAATCTAGACTCTTGATCTAAGAATTAGTCAATAGTAAAGAGTGTACATCCTTTAATAGTATCACAATATCATTAAATATGCATCAATTATGCTAGAAGCCTAAACATGGTTCCAAGTGTGGTTTCCCACCCACAACAAGGTTATATAAAATTAATAATCATAATCATATAAAACATCCTTGTAGACCTCAAAATACATACAACAATATTTACATACTTGATCTATCCATGATCAATGTCTAAGTCCTACTAGAGGAAAATGGGCCATACTATACCATTTTTGACATTGTATGAAGATGTTACGAAACATGACCATATATAAGACTACTCAATAGTTCAATTTCACATGTTACAATGACACGTTACTAAGAACAAGGTTCTATAATAGCCTTTATATGATGCAATGGTACATATAATCATACATCTACATATTTAGCTAGGCATTAAAATACCACTCATCATAAATAACATATCTTGGACCATAGTATCTTATGAGAACAAATCCTCTAAATCAAATGTATAGACCATGGTTATGTAATTTATTATAGTCATCATAAAATAAGTTCAATATTGAATTTCTTACACTCTAGGGGTCAATAAATATTTTCTAATCATATTAAACCTTTACCCTTATACCCACATACCATTCTAGAGTTATATAGCATGTCTTAGTTTTGCATTAAGCAGGGAGGATAAAATGACATTAAAGGAATCATACTACACATATTTCCACTACAACAAAATTTCCTAAATGGTCCATAATCACTTGTATCTTGATATATTCTCAATATGACTAATGCTTTTTAATAGACTTGTATAAGAATAAATAACAACCATCAATGCACTCTTTTCAATGTGATAATCATTACATATTCTTAGAGTATTCCCTTTATAGAAAAGATCCTATATGACAACATTAGGTTTGTAAATCAGGTGTTTATTCTCATATTTTAATGGTCATAGGACAGATAAAGATCACAAAATCAAGACACTTCTTCCACTATCCACAACCAATCTACTATAAACCGAATTTTATATTGAAAGAATTGACCTAGTTAAACATAGCTAAAACCTTATAATTAATAAAGACTCATAGAATTAGAACAACCATAAATGTATCTTTTAGAATTTGACCATCACATGTTTTCATAAGTTCCATTGAGGTGAAAGCCACCAAAATATTAGTTTCAACATAGATTAAAGTTGTGGACTAGAAAGAAACAAATACACTATATAAGCATTGAATGCACTCCCATATAGTCTCAAATAGGTCTCAAGTAAACATAACTTCAATACTTGTATACTTATCTCCTTATAAATCATAATGGTTTAAAATTTTCATAATGTAGAAGTGGTCAACCCAAGATCTTCAATCTGCAACACCAAAGAACCTCCACAAGAGATAGAGAGAAGCAACAATGGAAGATTCTATTCCACCAAACAAGGATTGCAATATGATACAATATGATCAATGCAATACTATACAATACAATTCCATGCCAAGATATGCTAGAGATGCCTTGCTTATAAAGGCAAGGATGAGAGATACGATAAGACAAGATGATGACAAGTGTCTTAATCCTATCACATGAGACAACTAACTCATAACTACCTAGGAAAGTGTAACTTCTAGATGAGACAACTAATGCTTATCTAGATAAGACAACTAATATCCTAAGTAAAATTAACATGTGAATTAAGTCCCCTAAGTCCCTAGTAAAGGAATAAACTAGGTACAAGACTTATTCACACCAAACCCACCCCCTTAAGTGCAACTTAGGGAGGAACAAACCAATGCAGAAAGCAAAAGATGGGTCCTGAAAACAAGGCCTGATGAGGTACCCATGTACAAAACAAAAAACTCTCACATGCGGAGAAAAGGAGAAAAACCCTGTGGGAGAAAAATCCTCTCCAAAATAGACAAAAAGCTACAAAGAAAGCTAAAAACTAATGAAGGAAGGAGGAATACTCAAGACCCCACAAGCATCAATCACAATTGAAGATAATGAGGTGATGCCAAAGGTTTAGTGAAGATGTCTGCAACCTACTAATCTATAGGAAAATACTCCAAGTTGAGAACACCATCCTGGATGAACTACCTAATGAAGTGCATGTGGATCTCAATATGTTTAGTATGTTGATGCTCCACTGGGTTTCAAGAGATGTGAATGGAACTCTGGTTATCACACCAAAGAGTAGTTGGCTGAGTGGATGGGAATCCAAACTCAGTCATCAACTGACGAAGCCACAAAACCTCCTGACTAGCTAACACTACACCTTGATACTCAACCTTTGTTGATGATAATGCAATAGTAGTCTACTTCTTGCATGACCATGCAATCATACCAGAACCAAGGAAAAAAAAGAAGCCAGAAGTAGACTTATGATCATTGAAATCACCAGCCCAATCTGAGTCAGTGAAGCCCATTATCTGAGATGCACTTGAAGTGTAGTGAATTCCTAAATGAGTAGTGCCCTAAATGTATCTCAAGATATGCTTACTAACCTTCCAATGACTCTCATGAGGCTCCTATGAGAAGCAAGAGACAAGTCCAGTCAGAAAAGAAATATCAGGACAACTATGTGTCAAGTACAAAAGACTGCTAACCAACTGTCAATACAAGGTAGGATCAACTATAGGAGTAGTGCAACTAGTAGATAGTACAACACCTGACTGGAATGGAGTAGGGGTAGGCTTGCAATCAGCCATGCCAAATCTCTGAAGCAAATCAAGAGCATACTTCTGCTGGAAAATGAAGATCCCCTCAGAAGTTTGATGAACCTAAAGACCAAGGAAGTAATGCAAAAGACAAGGTCGGTCATATCAAATCGCTCCATCAATGCTCGTTGTGTACTCTGAATCATTGAAGTAGAACTACCTATGAGAGTGAAATCATCCACATAGAGGACAAGTATGAGTAGATCCTCTCCATGTATTTGAGTATAAAATATGGGATCAGAATGGTAGCAAGTGTAGCCGGAAGCAAGCAAGAAACTATCCATCTTCTCATACCAAGCCTGAGGGGCTTGTTTGAAACCATACAATGAAGGTTGAAGCCTGCAAAAAAGTGAAGAGTCCTGCATAAAACCTAGTTGTTGCTCCATATAAATCTCCTCATGAAGATCCACATGCAAGAAAGCACTCTTCACATCCATCTGAAACATTGACCATCCCTGTGATGCAACTATAGCAAGGACAAGGCAAATAGAATCCATCTTGGCAACAAGAGCAAAGGTCTTAGAATAGTCAATCCCTTCAACCTGAGAAAACCCCTTTGTAACAAGACGAGCCTTGTACTTGTCAATGGAACCATCTACTGCATACTTGGTATGATACACCCACTTGCACCGAACCAAATTTCTTCCTTTAGGAAGAGGCACAAGATCCCAAGTATGATTCTTCATCAAAGAAGAATACTCATCAGCCATAGCACTATCCCACTCTAGAATACCTGAAGCATCTGAAAACTTTTGAGGATCATTTGAAACAACATGACTCAAAAGACTGATTCCTAAAGTCTGAGAATGAGTGCGGCGAGTGTTTGTGGGATCACCAACAAGAGGACCAGCCTCCTCAAGGGTAACTCGAGCCCATCATGGCCTAGTAGGTGACTAAGGAGGAGGTGCATCAATACCATCATCAAAATCTTCCTCAATTAGCAAAGAATCATCAATTGAAGAAGACTGAGTAGGTTGTGATGAAGAAGAAGTTGAAGGAGGATTTGGCTGGGTGAAGGTCTCAGCAAATTGAACATCACGTTGGAAATGGACCTCTCGTGTGTCAGGATCAAACAATCTGTATGCCTTCACATCCTCACAATAGTCAACAAAGATGTATTACTAACTCTTCTTCTCCATGGATTTATGTCGACCATTTAGATTAATGAATGCCCAAGCCTCACTACCAAATACTCTGAAGAAGAATACATTAGGCTTGCGATGAGACCAAGCCTCCTCAGGGGTCATATTATGCACTGCCTTGTGGGGCATATGGTTTTGAATATAGTTGGAACAATTGATAGCTTCAGCCCAAAATGATGGTGCCATGGACCTAGACTGAATCATACAATTGTCCATTTCCCTGAGAGTCATGTTCTTTCTCTCCACCACACCATTTTGTTGAGGAGTGTAAGGAACTGTGTGCTGATGAAGAATACCATGCTCACTGCAAAAATCCTAAAATGCCTGATTGACATACTCCCCCCCATTATCTATGTGTATTTTTCAAAGAGAAAAACCTGACTGCTTCTCCAAAAATGTTTTGAAGGTCTTGAAGTTGGTGAGGACTTCACTCTTGAGCTTCAAAAAATAGACCCATGTCTGGTGGGAAAAATCATCAATGAATGTTAGCACATACTTAGCCCTTGAAAAAGGAGTTGGGGATGACATGAGATCACTATGGACCAACTCAAGGGGTGTGGTTGAATGTGTAGCTTGACCCTTAGGAAAAGGATCTTGATGTTGCTTGCCAAGAACACAACCTTGACAAACACCATCTGTGCAAGTGATCTTTGGAAAACCAAACACTAAGTTATGTACTTGCATCTACTAAAAATATCTGTAGTTCAAGTGCTCAAATCTTTCATGCCAAAGCTTTCTCATCGAATCAACATGAGCAACAAAAAAAGAACCCAATGAAGACTCAAATCCATCAAATCGATACAAATGGTTCTCATGGTCAACTATCCCTATAGCAACAACCTTCTCAGGATCTTGCAACTGTCTAATAGTCACATTTTGTGGAGTAAACTCAATTGACTTCCCATCTCTAGAATGAAAAATCTGATATATGGAAAGTAGATTCGCTAAAATATGAGGAATGAGAAGAACATCCTCAATGCACCCATCTAGCATATGAATGGAGCCTATCCCCAAAACTAGAATCTTTGAAGAGTTCCCAACTGTAATTTGAGAAGTAGAAGTATGAACAATGGAATCAAGAAGATCACGTGAATTGGTCATGTGATGTGAATCACCTGAATCAAGAATCCACCTGTCTAAAGATGAATGAATGGCTCGTGTTGAAAGAGCTTGACCTTTTCCCATGGAAGAAGGCTTAGCCACTGAAATGTTGTGCTTCTTCATAGCTTCTTCCAAGGCTTCTAATCTCTTAAAGCAACGAGTTGCATCATGCCCAGTTTTTCCACAAAATGAACAAGGATCTCCTTTCTTTTTCTTGGACTTGGAAGAATCTCCAGAGGTAGAAGAGGAAGGAGATGGAGTGGACTTATGACTGTTCTTTTTCTTCGGTTTGGAGGGATTCTCACTACCTGAAGATGATTATGCTTTGGGCTTCTTCTTGTTCTTTACTTTACCCTTGGATGATTGAGCCATTAGAGCATGATTGTTAGAATTAGGTAAGCCATCCAACTGAATCAACTTGGCCTCCTCCCTAGTAAGACACTCACAAAAAAACTCAAATGTAGGAATTTTGTAATCTTTCCCCATTTCATCCATAGTTGAATAAAAAGTAGAAGAAAACACTTGATAAGGGCCCTTTAACTTAGAAAAAATCAAGAAGATACATTCATCATTGGATATATCATGCCCACATCCTTTCAACTGTGACAAAACCAACTTGAATTGTGCAAGAAAATTTTGAATTGAAGGAAATGCATCTAGAGAGAGTGATTGTAGATCTGCTTGAAGTTACAAGGCTCTAAACTGATTTGTTTTACCAAACAACTCTGCAAGTTTATTCCAAACATTCTTAGGTGTTTTACACTCTAAAATATGAAACAACAAATTTTCAGATACATGTAAGCCAATGAGTCCTCTTACTTCATCCATTTTACATCTATGGACAAATTTTTCATAATCCCTTGTAAATTTAGGTTGTTATGCATCTAACATTGGCCATAGACCCTTAGATTGTAACAATTGAGTCATTTTTAGCTTCCATGTATGATAATTGTGTGGAGCGAGTGGTTTAATTTGCCTTAGATCTGCCATGAACACCAAAAGAAAGAAGACAATGTGGCAATTAAATTGTGCCTTTAACCCCCCCCCCAAAATGTATTAAAACTGATTTTGCAACCCCCCAACAAATTACAATGAAGAAATTTTACAATTTTTAGAAGTGACAAGCTCAAATCAACCGTTTATAACACAGTGATTTTTACAATTTTTAGAAAAAAGAGCTTTCCAAAACTAAAAATAGAGGTTACACATAGATTCCCTACATTTTTCTGAGCAATTTCATTTTTTTTTTCCAAATTTTGTCTTCATTTGCAAAAGCTATGCCAATGACAAGCAATAAATGCACTTGTACCTTCAAGTAAAAAAATGGCATAAAATTTCAAAATATGGAAAAATCACCTATACCACTACGAATTTCATCAAACCATCTTTCTGATGATATCTCATTTTTGAAAATCCGAATTCGTGGTGAAAAGTTATGCAAAATTGAATAAAAGGCCTATTTTAGGCACCTTGAAGACTAAACAAGAGCAAAAAGTAACACTATCTAGGTGCAAAATTTAAGCCCATGGGGCTAGCTATTGGTTGCTCATATGACCACGTGCATTGGGTGGTAAAACTTTGACGGTCTGGGAAACTATTGACGGTTCGGACATATGTGGTCACATGCGGTGGTTACAGTTTTCTCTAGCGGTGATATCTGGCGATCAAGATTGCTCACCACCCTCCTGGAGGTTTCTCCTGTAGTTGGTGGTGTAGAGACCATCCACATGCGGTTATCGCTGTAGATTGGTAGCTAAGGGAAAAGAAAATGATGTAGAAGGCTGCCGCCAGCGGCTAGCCACTTAGCCATTTCAAAAACTGACACTGGTGGCTTATGTGGCTTGCAAAGGCTGACAGGACCTGCCAACAGGGCCAGTCAATGACAGATCTACAGGTACGATGCCTTCGCACATTGGGGGGCCGTATGTCTCCTCAACTAAAATTTTTTTCCCCAGAAACAACTTTTGCTTAAAATGGGAAAATTATATATCAAAAAACTTGGAAATAGCCACTCGGACACAATGGAAGGCTTATTTTTTGCCCAAAATGCTCTTCTAAAAATTTGTTCACCAGATCTGAGCTTCAAACCCTTCTTTGCCAAAGCTACAAATGGTGATGAAATTGAGTGAAAGAAAAGCCAAATATGACTTTTTCGAGCTTCTTGGACGCAATGGGATAGCCTAAAATACTGCCACTATAGCCAAAAGTGCTGCAATCACCAGATCTCACCAAAAATGCATACATGTAATATAGGATACAAGAAACTCAAATCATAATAGAAATTGATGGAAACTCTCTAATAATGAAATGGAAGGGGCTTGCCAGATTCAAAGTTCTAATACCATGTTGAAGTGATCAACCCAAGATCTTCAATCTACAACACCAAAGAACCTCCACAAGAGATAGAGAGAAGCAACAATGGAAGATGCTATTCCACCAAACAAAGACTTGTAGAGAAGCTAAATTATGATATGATAAGGTTAGAAGAAAGGAGAAAGCCATTGAATTTCATGCATTATTCATTATTGATGCACATGATATTATATCAAGGACAAGAAGTCTTTGGAAAGTCCATGCAACTAAGGAAAGTGGATGAAAGGAACTATGAGTTACCTATTCAAATGTGGACACACATTTGGGATTTACACTACTCAAATTCAAACTATGTTGCATTGTAATGTGGTAAAACATACCATTTTGGTATAAATGGGTGTTTCACCCTCTGAAAGGATTTCCAAAACAATTCAAGCATTGTTGAGATCCAGGGAGTGTGGTGATGATCTTGATTATGAATGCAATTGGGGAGACTGGTACCTATATAATGATTGCACAGTCATCAGATGCTATGGGACTCCTATCGCACCACATTTTCTGCCCAAGTTTGTTTCTGATAGGTAACTAGCTTTCATGGAAATAATGTGGAAAATGGACCACTCTGATGCAAAGAACTTTAGACTATTCTAAAAGGTCTCCATCATCACATCAAGCTTTTCTTTTGATTATTTTTTTGTGTCAATAAAGGAGGCATATGAGGTATTTGGTATAATGGTAAGTAACCTAAGAATGAAAGTAGCCTCTACTAGGAAATGTGACCCAAAAGGACATATTAATAGAGAAAAGATAAAGAGGAAAATCTCAGGATATGGGCCTCATGAATTTTACTATAGGGAAGATGTAATAAGGAATTTACTATCACCTATTGCTATCTTGGATAGGAGAAAGATATGGATGAAGATTATTGAGGTTGAGTTTAAGGCCTCCCATGAGAATTCCTACTATTAGAGCCCTTACAAACATATTACTAACAAATATAAAAGGATGAAGTTAGTCCTCAGTGACTTCATCAATGGTACCTTTTTGGAGAAGGTGGAGAAAGCTAAGAAATTGGCTCAAATGGCTCTATAGGAGCATTTAATAAAAGTGGGAAACCAAACAATGGAGGTCACCGAATTAGAAGAAAAGCAACAAGTGGATATGGGAGATATCCCTATTGGAGATATACCTATTGAGGGTGTTTATGAAGCACAAGGTGTTGAGGAAAATGTGTCATAACCATCCACTGAATCAACCCCTGTTGAACAAGGAGCAAAGTCTGATTTCTCACATCCTAATATTGGGAATGTAATGTAACCTTTTGTCCCAGATGATAGGCTAGTGCCTTGGGAATATGATGAAAGTCGAGATAATGATGCAAGGGTATTAGCTTGTACTAAGTTTCTAGAAGACTCTTTTGTGACCAGGGCCCAAGACAAAATGTGAACACAAGGCCTTTTCAGACCTACAATCCAGCTCCAATTAGTGCTGTCAAAGAGTTTTTTCCTATTCAAAATAATCTGGCTGCTGATTATGAATGGCATTGTCCATGTAATCAGCCACATAATCAAGCTACATGCTCTAATGGTGTCATAAATCAAGATCTTATGGTGTAAAATGTTGTAGGTGTGCAAGATTTTCCTAAGGGGTATCCACAACAACAAGATCAACCTGAAGATGATTCAACTCTCCTGAATTGGCAGAGAAGAATTTTGTGGAGTGAACCAGGATGACACATCTATTGCTGCTAATACTAGAGCCAAGAAGAGGGTTTTTGAGATTGAACAAGCAACGAATAAGAATAAGGGATTTGCTGGTCCATCAAATCATCAAGTACCACACACTTTACAACAAGGTTATGACACTAGTAAGGAGCAACCTTTACATGCTTCATCTGCAAGTCAAGTGCAACCTGACCATGCTATTGTAAAGATGTAGCCAAAGGTAAATTTATCTGCACCTTTCAACATTGTTGAAAGTATGAAAAAATTGAATGTTTCAATTTCGATGTGGGACTCTTTAGCAATCCCTGGTCAAATCAATTTGTTACAATCAGCCTTATCAAATCCAGTTAGTTTGAATCCTCCAAATGAAGTATCTTTAGGCCAAACAAAGTCAGTTTTAACCAATACACCTTTGGATAGTACCACACAGCAAAGTAATGGTGTCAAGCCCCCTCCTTTCTATGTTTCCTTAATAGTGGGGAATAAATTGGTACACAATTGCATGGTTGATAGTGGGGCTAGCAGCTCGGTAATGCCAAAAAAGATTGCAGATTAGCTAGGTTTACAATACTATCCATTAGAAAAGGGAGTAATTCAATTAGATGGGACAATAGTAAACACTATAGGTGTTTTTAAAAATCTGAATCTCACACTACATGCCTGTCCCAATTTTTCAATCCCACAAGATGTGTTGGTCATAGATTTGCCTCCATATTTTGCTCTATGCCTGTCTAGAGACTTCACGGCTAAAATTGGAGGGTATTTATCTTTAGATTGGTCCCATATTCTTTTGAGGACCAGGTATGGTACTAAGGTAACTATAACTTTTGAGTCCCTTTCCAAGGATCACATCGAACCTTATATGCCATCTGCTATAAATGTTAATTCTATTATTTTAGAGGATACTGAACTTGCTGCAGCACAAGAGTTACAAGCTGTGAGTGTACCTGAGGTACAACTGAATGAATGGGCAGCTGAGAACGTGGTTGATAATCCAAATGAGCTTATTCAGGATGTTGGTCTAGGCAATTATGTGTTGCATGAAGCTGGGACAGAAATGCCAAATCTCGAGAGAAGTGCAGTAAGTTAGTTTGAGTAGCAAAATAAATTATGGGAAATGTATTTTGATGGTTCAAGAAGCAAAAACAGCGTTGGAGGAGGTGCAATACTTGTATCTCCGTGGGGTGATAAGTATTATTTTGCTTTCCGTTTTGCTTTCGCACGCTCTTATAACACTGCTGAATATGAGGGCCTTGTTCAAGGCCTTGAGTGGGCGAGGAAGAGAGGAATAGCCGGCTTGAAGGTATATGGGGACAATGAGTTAATTGTCAATCAAATAAGAGGCCTGAATGTTGCAAAAAATGACACACTAAAGTCTTATAGGAACAGAGTGTGGAACATGCTTGAGGATTTTGATGCCTTTAACTTAGTGTCTATTCCAAGGAATTAGAACAAGCATGTTGATAGACTTGCAGCCATTGGAGCATAGTTTGATATTCCAAGTGACATTAGAAAAGAGAAGGTACAACAGTATGTGAAGGTTGTGATTAGGCCATCAATTTCTGATAACAACATTCACTGGCAAGTTTTTGATAGTGATGAACAGATCCTTTCTTTCTTGCTCGAAGAAGATCAGTTCTCCATGGTGAATCAAGCAAAACTTAAGCAACAATATGATGATCAAGTCATACAGCTGAAGACAAATAAGTTACCCAAAGGCCTTGTTACCTTAGAGTCGATTTTCAGTACTAATGATCAGCTTGAAAAGGGTAAAGCTGGCTTGCAAATCAAAGAAGAGCATTATGAGGAACTAGAGATTTTCAAAGGTAAGCTCCTTAAGATAGGAAAAATTTGTTCACATGAAGATAAACAAGCTTTTGTTGCTTTATGCCAAGAATTTCATGATGTATTTGCTTGGGAATATTCAGATTTGAAAGGGTTTGATCCCCATATTGCTCAACACACAATTGAGTTAGAACCTAATGCTAAGCCAGTAAGGAAAAAACAAAGGCCCTTGAATCCCAAGCTTGAGCCCTTAATGATTAAAGAGTTGACCAAATTAGTTGAGGGGGGTATTGTCTTTCCTATTAAGCATACTTCATGGGTTTCTAACCTTGTACCAGTTAGGAAGAAAAATGGTGAGATAAGACTTTGTGTAGACTTCAGGGTCTTAACTGAGCATCTTTGAAAGACCACTACCCGCTACCGTCCATGGAACAAATCTTGCAAGTAATTGTTGGTTCTGAGAGATTTTCCTTGTTAGATGGTTTTTTGGGCTATAATCAAGTGCTGGTTAAAGAGGAAGAGCAGTTCAAAACTGCTTTTACAACTAAGTGGGGCACCATGTCATATAAAAGGATGCCTTTTGGTTTATCTAATATTGGTACCACGTTTCAGAGGGCCATGGACATGGCGTTTCAAAGCTTGATCAACAAGATTATGCTGATTTATCTAGATGACATTACAATTTATTCCAAGAGAGCTGATGAACATTTGTCACACCTCAAGCAAGTTTTTGAAAAGTGTAGAGAATATGGGATATCCCTCAATCCTACAAAAAGTATTTTTGCAGTTCATGAAGGTAAGCTTTTAGGCCATATAGTATCAAAAGATGGAGTTTCCATTGATTCTAAAAGAGTCAGAGCTATATTGGAGCTACCATTACCAAATCACAAGAAGGGTCTGCAAAGCTTTTTGGGGTGAATTAACTTTATGAGAAGGTTTATCCCTAATGTTGCAAATTCGCTACAGCCTTTGACTGCCATGCTTAAAAAGAACGTAGTTTTTAGCTGGACAAAGGAGGCAAGGTGTAGTTTTGGAGAAATCAAGGAGGCATTAGCATCTACTCCAACATTGGTAAATCCAGATTTCTCTAAAGACTTCTTTTTATATGCTTTTGGTAGTAATAGTTCAATCTCTACTATGTTGGTTCAGAAGAATAGGGATAATCTAGAGCAGCCCATTTCTTTCTTTAGTCAAGTACTTGATGATTATGAAGAGAAGTATACATTTGTTGAGAAGCCTGTTCTCACTATGATCAGAAGTCTGAAGAAGTTTAAGCCTCTAGTTTCGAATAATAAGATTCATATTCTGGTAGCACACTCAAGTGTGAAGAAGTTTTTGTTGGACAAAGATCTGAGTGAAAAAAGAGCAAGGTGGATCACTAAGGTCATGGAGAATGATTTAGATATGAAGATCACCAAATTGGTTAGAGGTAAGGGTCTCTATGAACAACTTGCTATAGGGTCAAATAGTAAAATTGAATTAGAAAAGGATGTTGTGCTTACTAATACAAATGAGTTTTAGAATGCTCAAAATGATGTGCCTATGGGGATAACTAATTGGGTTCAAGATATGACCCAATTTCTACAAACTGGTGAATGCCCATTAGGATTAAACAGAGCTAAAAGAAGATATTTTAGACTGTAGTCCATACCCTATGTGCTAGTAAATAATGTCCTGCTTAAAAAGGATCTAAATGTTGCTCTATTAAGATGTATTCATAGTGATCAGATTGAAAGGGTACTTCATGAGTTTCATGATGGAGCTGTGGGAGGTCACTTTGCCCCAAGAAATACTGCTTGGAAAATACTGAGAGCTGGTTACTACTGGCCCAACTTGTTCAAAGATGCATATGCCTAGTCAAGAAAGTGTATCAAATGTGCTCTATTTTCAGGAAAGGAAAAGCTGTCTGCTATGCCCCTACATCCAATTCAAGTGGAGCAACCCTTCATGAGATGGGGCATTGATTTCATTGGGCCAATAAATCCACCTTCTAGTGCCGGTCACAAGTGGGTGCTCACAGCTACAGACTATTTCACATGGTGGACAGAAGCAATAGCCTTGAAAGAAGCAAAGGAGTCTTCAGTTTTTAGCTTCTATGAAGATATAGTCACCATATTTGGAGTTCCTGACTCTATCATATCTGATAATGCTCTTGCATTTGTGGGATTAAGATTAACTGATTGGGCTGTTAAACATGGCATTCATTTGAATACATCCTCAAATTATTACCCTCAGGGTAATGGTTTAGCTGAAAGCACAAATAAGAATCTCATCAAGATTATCAAAAGAACAATGGAGGATAATCAAAGGACCTGGCATACTAAATTAAAGTATGCACTTTGGGTAGATAGAGTGAGTCCTAAGAAGTCTATTGGTAACTCACCATATATGTTAGTCTATGGAAAAGAGGCTAGATTACCTCTATTTGTGGAGCTTCCAGCTCTAGACATTGTTCACTAGTTAGAGATGTTTGAGGGACAGGACCCCATGTCTGTGAGGTATGCATATCTCATGGAGCTCGAAGCATCAAGGGATAGATCAATGAAAGATTTGGAGTATCATCAACTCCAAATGAAAAGAACATTTGACAAGAAGGCTACAGAAAAAATTTTCAAGGTGGGAGATCTCATGCTGAAATGGGATGTTTTGAAAAGTAAGCCAGGCCATCACACCAAGTTCGATAACATGTAGACAGGTCCACTCCTTATCAAAAACTATAAGGAGAACAATGCTTATTAGCTAGCTACAACAGAACGGGAGGTACTCCCTATCTCAGTCAATGGGATACATCTTAAGCCCTGTTTTCAAGTCTGATGGGGTTCCCCTTTTGTATATATTAGTTTAGGTTTATGTTTTCAATAAATGCTTCTACGCTTCAGGTTAATTATTTTCTATTTCTTGGGTGCTGTGATGGCATAGTATTTTCTCTTTCATTATCCCTATTTTTTTTCTTTTGGCAATCTGTTGTGTCCTGTGGATCTCAAGCAAGTTGTGAACATGTGCAAAACTGATATTTTTATTTGTTTTTTGATCCTCCTAACAACTCCATGTCCAATGGATAAGCCTAGACTACTGGTCTTCATGTTTAGTAGGAAAATATCCAGCAAAGGTCACCAAAAATGTTACCTAATTTTCACCTTCAGGCTCAATCAGGCAAGGAAAATTGTGTTTAACAGGTTCGAGAAGGCCAAATGGAGCATTTGGCCTAGGGGAAAAGTCATGAATCTGATGCTAGGTCATAGGAAACTCAGTGAAGAAGCCTGCCTTGTTCAGGTTTGGCATGAAAGTCTTCTAAGGATAGAGTCGCCAAGACCCCAGGAATGTCACGATGAGTGGGATTCACCTACAGGTCCCTATTGGCAAGACATCGATCATCGTCCTGGCGAAAAAAGGATATTCATTTCGATGGAAGTTCTTTTCTTCGGAGAGAAGTCTCAGCGAATGCATCCAGTCTCACCAACAAAGCAAAGCAAGATACCTTCGGCGTATGTTTGCGGGTTTTAGTAAGAGGTCTTACCAATTGGAGGAGGTCTCACCGAAGTCAGGTGGCGTCGGCAAAGCAAGTGAGCTTCACCAAAGGGTCTCGCCGAAGTCACAAGGTCTCCTCGACTCTAAAAGCTCTCGGCGTAAGGATTGAGTTCTACAAGATGTCTCAGCGACCTGAGAGGTCTTGGAAACAAGAGGGGGCCTTCGATGTAACAAAAAGGTTGCTAAAAGGTCTCGGCCACCTGGGTATGTCTTGCCGACTGAAGAGTTCACTGTGATATCTCGACGACATTCAGGGTCTCAGCAAAGGATATTGCCTTCGAAAAAATGTCTTGCCGAAGGATGAAGGTCACCCCAAAGATAAAAGGGAGGCCTCACCAAGAGTTGAAGCCGTCACACTGATGTCCCGATGATCAAGAATGTCTCACCGAAGGGCGGGGGTCTTGCCCAAGGAAAGTCAAGTCGGCATGATGTCTCGGCGACTAGAAAGGGTTATGCTGATAGTGTTTCACTGAGGAGTTCTCAACATAAAGCTTCCTCTTCATCAAGATGTCTTCCCAAAAAAGTGGGGTCTGCCAATAATAAAATGGGATCGCCCAAAGATTTAAGGCTCGGTGAGAGGTCTTACCGAAACAACAGTGTCTTGCCAACAGAAAGAAAGGAACTCGCCAAAGGATTTGGCCTTTGGTATAGGGTCTCAGTGACCAGTGGATGTCCTACCAACCCGGGGGATGTCTTCGATGTAGCATTTTGAGGTTGTGGTGAGGTCTTGCTGACCCAGGAGGTCTCGCCGAGAGCAAGCTAAGCTTGCCAAGAGTTGAAGACTTCACCCTAAGGTCTCACTGAGATGGCGATGTCTCCTCGACCGAAGAGAAAGTAGCTCATTGTTTAAAGATAAGGAGCCCAACGAGAGGTCTGGCCAATAGGCCAATGTCTCACTGACAATAAAGGAAATTGTTGAAGGATTTGGCCTTCGACAGAAGGTCTCACCGACCAACAGAGGGTCTCCCCAACATAAAAGACATCGGTGCAGCTTCCAACCGTCGGAGTAGTGTCTTTCCGACATGGTGCGGTCTCAGCGACTAAAGTGGGTATCGGTATGACTGGGGGACCTTGCTATGAATTCTTCCTAACTTGTGAGAGTCTTGCTGAAAGAAATGAAGAGCTCGGTATAATGGGGTGCATTCAAGGTGACATCAATCAACTTCTACCGAAGATGAAGGGCCTTGAGGTAACATTTTTCCTTCGGTAAAATGTCTTGCCGACTCGGTAGAGTCTTTCCAACTGAATAGGAGCTCGGGGAGATGGAAAAATGAAAAGTAAAAGGAGACAAGAGGAAGCTCGGTGAGAGGTCTCACCAACCAAAGAAGGATCTGACTGATAAAGAATGAGCCGGGGTAGAAGGATCCATTATCACTATGAGATCCTACCGACTCGGTAGTGTCTTACCGATGTTCTGAGTGATGACAAAGCTGACTTCAATGTAACTTTGGTGGCTCGATAAGAGCTCTCATTGATTGTCACATGTTGTGCTGATAGTTTCAGAGGGGCATAATCACATTGGTGAGACACTTCCAGTGTCTCACTGAGATGTGATTATGATCAAAGGAGTTTTGACCACCCAAATAATCTACATGGAGTTCACTCAACCAACCAGAGAGATTTGAAAGTGAGTTGTGGCAGTCTAAAGAACATCAACGGAATGAAAAGAAACATGTATATGTTCTGAGCTTAGAAGCATTGGAGGTGCTCGACAGGGAGGTTCAAAGATCGACATGAGGAATAGAAGTGAATGCGGTGGTTATAGGAAGATCTGAAGAAGGCTTCTCCGGGAATGTTTTCTTCACCGACATAGGAAACAAGGACACGGGGATGCAGCTTGAAACTCGATAAAAAATCTAAGGGGCAGATTTTTCTGAGCCCTGATATTTTTGTAAGCTCTAAGGGGCCGACTTAGTTTGATATATAAGGCATTTTTTCCTTTTTATAAATAGTTCTGATTATACACTCGAAAGAGTTAGTGATTTCTATCAATCCTTTCTCAACTAAATATATGTTTTTGTAAATCAACTGAAATATGGAATGCAAAATAGAGTTCACCTTGAAAACAAGTACTAATGCTCTTAACACTCTCATTTTTGTATGTTAGCTTATGTATGTATTTCTTTAACAGTGTTTCCTAAATCTGTATTCATACCACAAAGCTGTGAAGTTTGTTCCTTCCTTCTTGAGATATGTATGTAGATCAAACCTATCAAGAGTGATGCATAAGTCTAATGGGGTTATGTTGAGTAAGTAAAATAGCTGCAGTCTAGTTTCCCCAGTGTGTTTGCATCTTGTTTTCATTTCTTTATTTCTTATCAACTTGGTGTATCACCATAGGAATAGTTCAGCCTAGTTTCATTTGTATGCATTCCTTCTCCTTTTACCCCTAAAAAATCATTAGTTTAGGTGATACCCAAAGGAAGCCAACCTTCTCCAGAGGTTGACCTCTATCCTTAAGAAACCCACATCTTTAGAGGTCTTCCAATGTTACACAGAGGTGTTGAACATCAGGTTCAACAAAGGTGCAATTTCAAGTGATAACAGTGACAACAAGAGAATTCAAGGAATTTGTGATTGAACTTAAAGCACGAGAAATAAATGATAGAATATTGAAGGCTCAGGAGGGAGTAGACCCTTCTCAACTGGAGGAAGTAAAAAAGAAGACTGAATAGGAAATTATTTAGGAGATTGCACAAATGAATCTTGTGGAAGCAAGGAGATTAGTCAAGGATAGTGGAATAATGGTAATTCCCTGGCTGGAGTTTGTCTTCAATAATTGCCTTGGATGCAATTATAGGTGACCCAAATGCAGTAGTGTCAAAAGAAACTTTTGATGACAAAACTTTAGGTTTAAGGTTTAGTCCTAGTCTACATGCATTAGCTATTTGGAAATTGACACCAAATTCTGGAAGGTGCCGACTCAATAAAGCAATGACCGACCTCTTAGGAGATTTGATAATAGGTAGGGCTTAGGAGATGATAGCCATACAAGTTTCAAGGTTAAAAATGCACACAACCATGTTAAGTGTGGATTCTGTAGAAATCTCTTAGGCCAGGTACATGAAATTGTTGGAAAAGCATAACAAATTGGTTGAGGAATAGAATAAATTAAAGGCTACTATAGTTAGTGCTAGTTAGAAGACTTTTCCTACTTCTTCAACAAAGGCCACACCACAAGAAAAGGAAGCCTTCAAAGCAAAGGTCATGGCCATGAAGATTGAAATTTAGACAACTAAGTCTAAAAATATTAAGCTTTGGGAGGATATGAGTAATATCACAAAGGATATGGCTAATGAGATTTTGGGCAATAGAATGGCAAAGGAAACATTTAAAGCAGAAGATGCATGGTCCACATATAAGGGTATACATGATGCTTTTGAAAGGTTCCAATATGTTCAGGGGATTTTTCAAGGGACATGGAATAAATGGAGCAGCATATTGAACAATTTAAAGGAAATACAAGCAAATATAAAAGATGACCCTAAAGCTCTGAGTCTCCCGACTATCATAATGGGAATTGAGATTATTGGTGAGATTACAGGTCCTCATGAATGAATTGGAGCACAACTACAAGGTAAATTCAAGGCCTTTAGGAGCATGGAGGAACATGGTATGCCCAAGATCCTAATGAAGATGGGATACTTATGGAGTATGCATCATGGAGGGAACTCTTCAAGCATCAAATGAATTTAGGTCCACAAATACAATATGTTGATGATAAGTTGGACATAGCTTTTCTAAATGGTGTTATTGATACTCTCATGGGAACCAAGTGGACATGGATACTTTTGTGAATGAAGCTAGAGTGGTAATTGATTCTAGGTATAATGCATACAATACAAAGGTGCATAAATTGCTTGATATGGATTAGCCTAATAAGGATGAATATAAAGGATGGCTTGAAAATTATGTTGAATAAGCTATGAAGGTAGCAAAAGGGATATAGAATATGGTCATGTATAGTACAGGTCTGACCTTTGAAACAACTATGTAAATAAAATCTATGTCCTCTTAGTATGAAGATGCATGTGGTAATTGGGCCAATCCTTTTCTTCATTTTATTCTTTTCTTTTATTATGCTTTGCACCTTTTTCCTATGGGATGGTGACGTGGAATTATTGAAGTATGAGGATATGAGCTCCATTAGTTTTTGCAAGTTTTGTACTTTTGTTTTCCCCATTTCTCATCAAAATGTAAAGATAACTGCCTGGGGGTTAGAATGAAATGAAAGATACATGAAATTCAGATTGAAATGTAATTAGCCAATAGATCGATGCTTGTTGCTCCCTTGATCATATAAAAGGGATTTCAAGGCTATTGTGGAGGGTCTTTGAAGTTTTTGTTGATCTCAGATAGTCACTACAAATTTTTATGAGTATAAGCATATAATGAGTACAAAATTACTTGCTAAGTCTTAGGATATGGGTTTGCATTTACAATTAGCTTAAATTTTTTTGTATCAATTACAACATTTGAGAATCGATAATTGAAGATTTCATACAAACCATCTCTTCTGTACATGTTCATAAATCAAAAATGAAATAATCAAGTATTGTCTCATTGTTCTCCAATTTGTGTGATTGGATGTGTGTTTGTGTTGTTGCTTCAATTCAAGCAATTGATTAAAATGATTTAATACAATCACTGGTTTATGGATTAATTCATAGGATTTGTAAGTATGTTT